>CAAKHB010001931.1:0-42957 GCA_901007665.1 Aeoliscus strigatus | reverse complement strand
CCCGCCCCCCCCCCCCAGCAGGGCGCTGAGCTCCACATTTGTGTTAAATTAACATTAACATTTGTACCGTATAAAACAACAGATGATCAGTCGTCTATCACTTCTGCTGGTTCACTCATGTGTTGGATTCATGTGTTTGTGCGCACCCACCCCCCACACCACCCACCCCTCCCTTTGTGCGGTCAAATCCGCTTCAAATGTGTGTCCTCACCTTGCGTTGTCGTCTTCCCGATAACCAGAGAGAAGCACAACACCGCCACTGCAAACTTCCCTCTCATGATGGATGGACAGACACTGACGGGATGTGTCCACAAACCGACGGCTCAGACGATCATCGTCCGCAGGATGCAGCACCTCAGCCAGCCCCGGTGTCCACCTTCAGTCTCTTGTTGGCTTCGGACCGCCTCCGCGCCTTGTCAGCATCAGCACCACCAGCAGCAGCAGCAGGAGCAGCAGCTTCTCATCTGTCTCTGCTCGGTTCACTGCAGCCCCCCGCGCCTGTGTGTCCCGGCGCACAGATCGCTGCTGCCGGCTGAGGGAGAGGGAGGAGGGGGCGGAGGTGAAGGAGGAGGAGGGGACCGATCTGGTCCCCATCCAGAGAGAAATGATGAATAAATAACTTAACATGCAAAGCTGCCATGCTCATGCAAGCGCGCAACAGACAGTTGAGATGCTCGTGTGACATGACGCTGTCCTTTAGGATAGATGTCACTGAGAGGGGGCTGACAAAGGGAATGAGGAGGGAGGCTGTAAAGAAGGTCATTGTTGGGACGTGGAGGGCAGGAGCCTCAATCACAAATGGCGCCGTTCCACTACAAAGTCCCTACTCGGTTTGGTTCCATTCAGGCGCTTTTCCATTACAATTCAGTACCACTTTGACATGACATGAACACATGAACAATGTAGAACATGGAGGAGATGGTGAAGTAGGGACTGTTAGTGGATTTTTATAACAGAGAGAGAGAGAAAAGAGACGGAGCAGGACAGCATCGGGGGAACACGGACTTCCGCTCCACTGCGGTCTCTCCTCCCAGCTCTGATAACAAACATGCTCAAAAATCACAAAAACGTCTGTGCTTCATTAAAGTGTGACCACAGTGTGTTTCTAGCCCATATTCGCCGTGTTCTATGAGTCAGTGTCGAGGAATAAGGAAGTGACGGCCCTCTCTCTGTGCTGACCAATCAGAGGCCGGCACTGTGTCTGTGCTGACCAATCAGAGTGGCAGCCTCTCTCCACTTGTCTCTTTCTGTCTCTTTGTACCTGTTGCTTTCTTTTTTTCACCACACCTGGTCGAGGCAAAAGGCCATCCACATCTGCCCGGGGTTTTTTCCTCTCCTCCGTCACTAACAGCTGCTCATGTGAGTGTTGCGTCAGGAGAGAACTGTTGCTGTATAGAAATAAAACTTGACGTCACTTGACGTGCTCCGTCAGTCGGTGTGATAACGTAAGGACTGACACATTCACTGAGGTAAATGCTTGTAAATCCTGAGCAGAAGTATGGTAGAAATTGCAGATTTGGATGGGAGCCAAACAAACAAGCTTCTCAGCTGCTATATACATATAAAAAAAAATTCTTAAAGACAGCGTGTGAAGTATTTACCAGACAATGGATGAATGTGTTGTAAGATAAATGAGAACTGATGCCGGTTTACAGAGCCCTGTGACAGAAATATCACTTCACAAGAAAAAAAAAAACAAAAAAAACAACATGGCCGTGTCATCTGCTTTAATCTCACACTGCTTTTAATGTTTGAATGATGTGTGTGTGTCACACAGATGTGTGTGTTGTATGCTGCCCTATTTTTCATGGGTTCTTTTTTATACATGTCATGTATCGCTTTTATGTGCTTTTCAAATTGTCTTTGACTTTTTGGAAAAGTGCTATTTACATTATTAGTTATTATTATTAGTAGTAGTTATTAGTTGTAGTAGTAGTAATAGAGTAGTATGTTTACAGTTTTTTTTATTAAATACTTTGAGTTCCTTTGGGTGGGTCCCTGGTAAATGGTACATTATTATTATTGTTGTTATTATTATTATTATTATTATTATTATTATTATTATTATTATTATTATTATTATTATTATTATTATTATTATTATTATTATTATTATTATCATTATTATTATTATTATGTCATGGGCCCCAAAGTCTGATTTATTGTTGATTTTCTGTGTCAAATCAACGTCATACCAATAGCGTCAGGCCCACATGATGTAGGGCTTGCTGAGAAACGCCCATTTCAAAGTTGAACGGGAAATGATGCTGGTCTTGTTGGAGCGACGGTAAGAATTTCTGCTCACTTTCAGTCAGTATCGGTTGACGTAAACAAAGAAAAACACGGATATACCGAAAAAGACAAAGCCCAACAATGAGACGCAGGCAGACAAAGTATAAACGCTCACAATGGCTTAAGGTGTAGTTCAACACTGAAGCATAAATCCAGATTTAGAATGGTCCAGACCAGACTTAACGTCTGTGAGAAGCTGTTGTCTGTCATCGGCTCCAGCTGCTGCACATCAGCTCACACGAGGAGCAAACGTGTTGAACCACAAGACTCAATTCTTTCCTTTACGAACATTATTAAAGAGGCCGGCAGCGTCTTCCTGTCACGATAAATGGCTTTGGATCGTCTTTCAGGAAGCACTGACCTGTGCGTTTCCCCTCAGCAGCCCATCGTCGTGTTTTACAGGCAGTGAGTGTGCACATTATCTTAAATCATCGGAGAGAGCAATCTGATGCCTCGTTCATTCAGCTGCACACACACACACACACACACAGTCACGTCACGCCATACTGTACATGCCGTGCTTTACTCTCTTATTGTCAAAGGCAAACAAGTGTGAGCGAAAGCACAAGTGAATCCAAGCTAATGGCTACAGACCCGGAGTGAGACACACTGTACTACACCACATCCTGAAACTAAATCTGATTAGTGCACATTATGTATGTGGGCATTGTGGGCCCTGGTCAGAGATCCCAGAAGCTCTACATCAGCTCTTCTGAGCGTCTTGTGTGTTTATTTTATGCACCACCAATCTATCTCCTTCCACTTATAAAAGGAAAAGTGACGTGGAAGTGAGTTTCTCTAATGTGTTAGGAACATACAAAGTACCTCCTGTGGTTCAATTCACCCTCTTTCCCAGCGAGGGGCAGCATTACAGATAGGAAAACCAGGGCCCAGAATAGAAGAGATAATGGATTGTAAATTGGATTAAGCAGAAAAACATGTTGTTGTTTTTTTTCTTCTTTCGTTGGAGGTACATACAGTATCTGCCGGCAGTTATGTCAACACGTGGTGTACGCCGATGGATGAGGATCTGATTCGCTGAGATTATAATGTGTTCCAATTGCTGTCCCAAGTCATTTTCTGATTTCGAGCGGCTGACAGGAAGTTGCAAACGAAACACCCGACTTGTAATTCAGTCCAACCCCAAGGACAACGAGTTCAGAATTCAGTATGGCGACACGCAGGATTATCTGCCAGTATGAACTACGTTCGTCCTGACTCATTCACTCAGAGTTGTTTTATTTGTTGTCAGTGTGAATGTTGTTATGTTGCGTAATACCACGTAATGTGTAATTTATCAGCTAGGACATAGTGCACAGTTTTTTTTCCTACTTGCCATGTCATAATGAAGTTGGAACAACTCAAACACACCATTAGATGTCAACCTCAGCGGTTGTATTCATGAGTTCGGGAGCACAACTTTTTTCAATTTAAGTCCATCTGTATAGCTCAACCTCACAAATGAAAATATAACATTTAATTTAAAATAAAATCTTCATGGACTCTATAGTCTGCATCATCCATCAAGCTCTGTCCTTAAATTCCAGCTTTTTTCACAGGAAGAACCGCAAAAAAAAAGGGAACCCTCTCCCTGGGACAGACAGAGCAGCAATAAATGTTGTATGTGCAGACAATGAAAACACTCAGATGGGACTATAAAGAAGGACTTAATGTCGAGTACCAACGTAAATCTGTAAATGCACAAATGACAAAAATAAGCTCTCAAAGCTCACAAGCCATTCAAAAGGTATGCAGACAGTAGTAGAGGTGCACGGGAGGCTGCTGCAAACAAGCTGTCTATCAGCCACACACACACACACACACTGATTCATTTGCCTTGTGTGATTTACTCAGCCACTCAAACACGGACTCGTATGTCTCGTAAACAACTCATGTCGACCTCAAGGAGATGGACTCACTCTCTCCTAATTAAGTTTGAGCTACATAAGAGCAGCTGGAGGAACTCAAAAGTGAATCATTCTGCACCCACACACACACTCACACAGCAAATGCATAGGATTTGATGATTCATTTATAATCACCATGAAAACATACATTCGTACACACACCTATTCGCTGCTCTCACACACTGGAAATCTGCCAGTTGGCTGCTTTTGTTGGCTTTTTGTATACCTCATTTAATGCTCATTAAGCCGACACCTGATCACCGATCTGTTATTGCCAACACACACATGTAGAGGCACACACACACACACACACACACAGCTATCAAGGAAAGACAACCTTTCTGCTTATCTAACACCCCCTAACAAACTCTGCCAGTCCTGGCATCAGTGCACACAAGCACTGCCTGCTGGGGCTTTAAGAGCCTTGTTATACAGTGCTGGAAGTAAATGCAGTTTCGGGATGAAGTCTGAATTGCAGTGTGCTTCAGTAATTAGTCTCATTCCACTTCCATTCCAAGTTAATTAAGAAAATTAGTTCATATTAAGGTCATCGGTGGTGAGGGGAGGTTGGCAGGAGCAGTCTGTCTGTGCTATAATTACAAAAACGCCCTAAAGTTTGAAGAAAGCTGAAAAATTTGGCTTTGGTTTTTCCTTCTTTCCTTCTTCTCTTATTTGCTTTCTGCCTCATATCATTACCGCTGCAGCGGATCCATGGGATCCACTTTTCACGTTCGTGTAATTTCCTACAATTATGTGACGAGGTGCAATGTTTCTGGCTGAATGAATGCAGACGTGTAATCACATCATATCACAGGTGAATGTGAATGTCAGAAGGAACAAGCATCGTCATTACAGAGTGAATGAATGAATGAATGAATTGTGCCAAAATAATAGATAAATTATCCTCTGTATGGGATGCCGCCAAAGCTTTTATGTGAGGGAAATTCAGTTCCCACTCATCAGGAGTTAAATAAGCAAAAGCAATAAAGCAGGGAAAAATGGAAAGAGACATATGCAATATGGAAAAGGAGCTGGCTAAGAGATATTCAGAGAATTTACACAATTCTTTATGCAACTGAAAGTTCCAACTCCATGAGATTTAGAATATTTATTATTATACATTATTATATATTATATTTATTATTATTTATTTATGCTCCAAACAATTAATTTTTTTACGAGGGAGAAAAGAAAGGTGTCAAATTGCTGGCCAGACAGCTAAAACAGCAGGATACTTCTAACAACATTACAATGGTCAAAAGGCATGAGGCAATCAAAAGAAATGAATAGGACATTTGAGACTTACTATAAGTTTCACATCTACTTATACACCTACAATGGCACAGGTAGATACATTCTTCTTCATTCTTTGAGTCGGGCTCACTCTCAGATACATTTAATGATGCCTTGATCTCATTAATACCTAAAAGCAGGGGTCCCCAACTACCGGCCCCGAACCGGTACCGGTCCGTGGATCATTTTGTACCGGGCCGCAAAGAATACATAATCGTGATTAAAATATATATAAAAATATGTTTTTGCTTCCGGGTGTCTTATTTTGAAAGACACCATTTCCGCCCTCGCCTAACTTCCGCACTTGACTCTTTGGCGCGTATTCCCCAGTAATGTAAGCTAGCCCTCGTAAAATGAGGCAGAAACCGAGGATAGTTTTACTGGATAGTTTGTTCGGAAAGAGTAAACGAGACTACGATGAGACAGCAGAAGGGTCACGGACTGCCAGCAAAAAGAAAGCTGCATTTAAAAGAAAATACCAAGAGTCCTACCTGAGTTTCATCAACAGGTGATTGACAAGCCCCACAGCCACTCTGTGTAATATGCGGTGACTTGCTAATGAAACCATGAAACCATCAAAACTGCGCCGCCACATGGAGACAAAACACCCAGCATTGAAAGAAAATCCCTTAGAATATTTTGAAAGAAAAAAACAGGAACTTGAAGGACAGAAACAACGGAGTAGACTGGATATAAGGAATACAATTGGAGTGTCACCATGACCCCCAGATGGGACCGTCTAGTTGCTGGAAAACAAGCCCAGAGCTCCCACTGATTCTACATTTTGGTGAGTTGATATTATAATGTAATAATTCATGAAAGTGCCTAATATAAAATGTCATTGTTGCATTCAGATCACATACTAAAGTATAATGATTAAGGTTTTTGTTATTGGAACCTTCACGCCCCTACCCGGTCCTTGAAAAAGTGTTTCTGTGTGAAACTGGTCCCTGGTACAAAAAAGGTTGGGGACCACTGCCTAAAAGGACAGAGATGGACATGCATTGCCCATAGATGTGAATGGTTGTCATTTATACTTTCATACTTTCCAAACATTTATGGAGGTGACATGCTGGAGTAGTTGAGTATCTGGGTCAGGTTGAAGAGTGACTGTGGCCATTTTAACTGTGTGCGTCTGTGTGTGTGCATAAGCCTGATGGCTCTGAGACCGTAGTGTCAGTATAAGCAGGTAAATTTCACACAACATTTCAGCACAAGGACACAATGGCGGATTCCTGAGAGTCAATCGTCATAGCAATGTTATGTCGCATCATTCTTCCACCTTTCACGAGTCCCTCTTATACAACGCTGTTGCTGACTTCCATTGGCCGACAATGACCGCCTGAATTAAATTAGAGCCACTAATGCGAGGGATTTATGGATCCGCACCCATTGTAACTCAATCAAGCAGGGTTCTTCTCAACCACTGCATTCCACGAAGGAACGTCCTCTGGCTTTGCCGACCGGCTGCACAAAGCAATCTCAGTCCAGATTGGTCTTGTTTGTGCCGAGTGTCTCTCTGTTCTCAAGAATCACATGAAGTCCCACTTCTTCTCAGAGTACCTCATCTCATCAGCTGTATCTGGAGCACAGATGTGACCCCAGATCCACATCAGAAATGAATTTTTCCAATTGAACTCCTCCTCCACTCTCCCAGTTTATTTATTCATGTCCATTAAGTGCCCTCTCATTGTCTATGAATATCAGACTAGTGTTTTGTTACGTACCTCGCGTCGGTTACGGGTTACATGTATTATGATATATGGCACATAGAGATACACCGGACAAAAGACCTCCAGCAGTGATTTGAGCAGAGGGTCCAATGTGCCTGCGTGACCAGGGTCTCTAACTAAGGCTGGTTTCCTGCAGAGGGATTAAACTAAATCTTCTTCTCAGTCTTCTCAGTGTTAGAGAGAGATGGGGTGTGGACAGTACATTTGATGAAAAGCAATATTAGAAATGGGTGTCACTGTCACCTCACAGCAAAAAATAGTTTGAGTACTGGCCTGAGGCTGGTTTAGACTTCCTCCCATATCCAAAAAGGATGCCATAGGCTATCTGGTAACTCTAAAAATGTGAATGTGAATGGTTATCCTTCTGTACATATTATGCAATGAAGTTGCGACTTGTTCAGGGTGTATTGTGACTTTCTGTGTAGGGTGCGTGTCAGGACACAACGTTAATGAAGATTTTGGAATAACTAACCTGAGCCTTTATTTTTTCCACGCACTGACCATGATGTCTCCCTTTTTGCTTCTGGACACCCACCCACGCATGATGCTGAACAAGCACAGTGTCTCAGGTTCATAACGTCATTTTTGAAAGCAGACAAACAGACAGAGAGATTGAATATGAATACGAAGTTTGGATCAGAAAACAAAAAAAACTCAGGAAACCATTGCTGATTATGACAAAGCGCTAAGTCTGATTTTCTGCCCCAATTGCCATGGCAGCCGGAAGCAGCTGCAGTGGCAGTGTAGCATTCGTTCTGCCATTCCACTCCTCTATTGCCTGAGCCGGTCAATTACCAATGATACGGAAAAGCAAGAAACATCATGCCAACCCTCCTGCCAAGCACACGCAGAGGCAAAAGAGGGGGAAAAAGGGGGAGGGGGGTATAGAGAGTGACGCTAAGAGAGAAGGGACATGGTGGTATCGTTGTTGCACCAGCTTATACTGTGAGGCACAAGGGAATCGGGGAGAAATGGAATTAATGCATAGACACAACTGTGCTGAGTACATTGGTGCATCCAGTGTGTCTTGTTGGGATGCATCGTCCTGACCCTCCGCATCTGACACCGAGGTGCAAAGTACCTCTGTGTGACTGAGATGCAGCAGGCTGCAGGCTGACCATTTACTCCATTGGAAAACAGTTCACGTCATTAAGATCTGATCTTTGGCTGCTGTGTGAGATGGAAAGGTACGTGCACAGAATGTGCATTATACCCCCAGCTTTGACCTTTATGACCTTTATTTTATATTGAATTAGTTATTTTGGGTATATTCTGCATATTTTAGAAGTTGTTTTTCCACACTGTTTATTTATTTTCTTGTATCTGGGATTGTTTCCATTTGCACTTTTCATAGCACAACACAAAGACCAATATGGAAATGCCACCACAAACGCTGGGAAAATCAAGTCATGCAAACGAGCAGTCCGATTGCTGTTGTGCATGTGTTCCAGCAGCAGAACCAAAGCTACGCCAATCCAGTGGAGATGTTGGCGTCATCAGCAAACCGTATGTGTGCATCTCAGCAGCAGAGGGCAGACTTTTGGTCAATCTGTCTGCAATTTTTGGGGAAACAGAGAACCAGAACAATCCTTGGGCCTACACTCGCGCAACGTCGCTCTTGGACCAATGTCGCTGCAACATCAGCCTGCTACTGGGGAAGGTTGTAAGATACTAAGAAAAACTATAATAACAAGTAATTAATACAGACTGATACAGTGTGAAGAGTTGTTCCTTGACCATGGATCATTCGTTCTCTGTGACACTGAAGGCCTTTTTATGGCAAACGTTTTATATATTATTGAAGATTGGCTAAAAAGATAAGATAAACCAAATAAGCCTATATTGTCCCACAGTGGGGAAATTACGGTGTTGCAGCAGCTGAGATAAATGATCAACAGGCAGTTACAAGTGCAGCAGAAATCTATACAACATGGATATTTACACGAGAATGGTAGTAGTATAAGTATAAAAGCACACACGCACACACACACAAAACAGAGGGACAGGGGTTAGTGAATGTAAAATGTAATCTGCCACTTCCACTCACTCTCTTAACCTCCTCTCGACTGAAGCTGTCAGGAAAAATACTCTGAAAAAAGACAGATCTGACTGAGAAAGACTGACTGTCTGCACTTGTGGATGTTGTGTGCTTTGATATTCACACGGACAAGCTGCAGCGCAGCTTGTCCGAGGTGCGTGTTGTCAGAAAAATGTTTGAATTTGAGCTAAAGGTATGACTCAAGCAGACTGTCTCGTTCATCCTTATTTAACTCACACATGCACATAAAAGGGAAGGTGTCACGGCTGTAAGGAGATTTCCAGTATTTTTAAACCTACAAGAGACATTCTGTGATCAGCGCCACGTTGCTTTCACTCAGTACCGCACCAATTACAATCCTCTTTGGCCGTATATGCTCAGCAGGGTGCCGCTCTCCAATACTTCACATGGTGATTGCACTCATCTGATCTGACCCCATCATGTTTGTTTCTACTCCTTTTGAACACCAGTCACATCTGACTGCAGATCATTAACTGCTATAACCAGATGACTTGATAAGGTCACACTTTCATATGAACTACCAATGTTGGGTTGGCAAATATGAGGGAAACACAGCTCCAGCAGGAGCAAAGGAGCACCATTCATTCTTAATTGATACCAATAAATCACAAAATATAGACAAAATATGACCTGAGTCATCATACAATCAACATTTGTACATGGTCAAATAGTTCAACTAGGGTAAAAGGGCAGAAAATTAGTCTGATCAATCCAGTTGAGGAAAGTAGGACAATATTTCCAAATCCTCCAAAATCTAGATATCCAAGACACCGTGTGACACTCTCACAAAACAGCACTAAGTATGTACAAGCACGCACACACACACACACATAAAAAACAGGACTTGTCAATCATTTCAATGATAACAAGCAGCCAGAAAGAGCAGGGAAACAAACAGAAAAAGAACTGGAAGAAGAAAGTAGACAACAGGGTCAACAAGGTCGCCACACTGATCCACGGGTGACAATATGAGCATCTTTCTTTCTCTCATCTCAGTTTTAATCTGAATGATAAAACCAGACGTACCACACCGCAGTGGGTTCTACCATCTTCACACACAGACACATTCCCTGTCATCTGGTATTTGAAGCCTCAGCTGGATCTCAGGGGTATAGATGCGGTAGCTATGAAAAATAATGATTCAGCCTGCCTCATTTGATATTAACATGTATAGTGCACACACAGAGTTACACAAACTTTCTTTCATGCAAGCTAATGCACTGGTTAGGAGAAACACGTCTGCAAATCTCTGCAGAGTTGAAGATTGATGCGATCAAAACTTTCTGCTTCACAAGCACCGTGACTGCAATGCTTAAAAAGCTGATGCAATCAGTGAACACTGTTTTCCAAACTCACTTCTTGTGCTCCACAGCCAGTGTTTGAGTCTTTAACTGGAGTTCTAATGGGGAAGTCGTTAAGGAAACCCAAGCCTCTCTCTGGTTTGTGCTGCTCCAACGTCTTCACACAGGATGCACGACACACAGTTGTCTGAGTGTAAGTCGGACTACATGACTTCCCTCTGATGACCCTCCATCTCCTCTTAACCCAACATTTAACGTCTTCCCATGATCCCACAGCGCAATCACCTTACCCCTCCTCTTACACACAACAAGCCCCACAGAGTCATGATTAATAAAAAACAATAATATAAACAATCAGTGATATCATACATAGCCCATCGTAAACAGAATAAACAATTTTCATTGTAAAACTAACACAAAGTAGTAACTTCAATATAGATAATCCCACTGATCCCACTGATGTGGGACCTTAAGTAGAAATCAAATAGGTTCATTCATTCATTCATGATTTGCTGTTCACCGAGTTAAAATCAGAAGTGACAACTTTGAAGATAATGACACTTTTTTTTTCATTGCACTTAAAACAAACTGCTGGCTTAAAGGTTTATGTGTTTGTTGTTTGAAATCTGCACATCAGCAGCTGGTTGTGTGACTTTCTCTTGTTGTCTGGCCACATTCATAGTTCTCAGACTGTAAAGAATAGTATGGTATTAGCTGAATAGGAACAACAGCAAAACCCGAGCTGATCTAAACCCCCAGAGAGTTGAGAAGAAGAAAATGCATCGACTTCACTCATCACACACCAGTTAACTTGTATGAGCAACACTTCTGCTTCCCATCAAGGGATCACCACACCCTCAGGAATTGTTTAGAGACACGCAGCCTCCCCGTGGTTGGTTGTCTGGCGTGATGATACTGACGTTGAACCATGCACAAGTTCTGCGGTTGTTCGCACACAAACGCACTGCAAACATCCTGCTGCCACGTAACAGGAACACACTTCCGAAGAATCAACAATTCCCTGCTGACCTGAGAGGAGCCAAATGGAGAAGACATGCAGTTTGACATGAAGTATGCAGTGTGGGCGAAACCTCAGGGAACCTGAGACACGGACAGAAAATAGACTTGGACTCCCAACACACTCTTTCACATGCCAGTGAGTCTCAACTCAGGTGCCCTGAATATTTGATGACACAACACATAGAATTATGAAAAGGGAAGGAAAATGACTCCGACATGTAAGCAGACATATACAGTAAACACATACAGTGTAAAATGTGAATTTTATGCATCTGATTCAACAAGAAAAACAGAATATACCAACATACATTCGTCAACGTGTGCAAGACCTCCACCAGGGTCATCACCTATTTTTTCTATCATGCCCATGTAAATGT
This sequence comes from Aeoliscus strigatus, assembly GCA_901007665.1. Classification (NCBI taxonomy): domain Eukaryota; kingdom Metazoa; phylum Chordata; class Actinopteri; order Syngnathiformes; family Centriscidae; genus Aeoliscus; species Aeoliscus strigatus. Next base: position 30,975 of record CAAKHB010001931.1, on the reverse strand, counting down.
ATTTACAATAGTGTGTGGTATATGTGTTTATTGTGTCTTGCATGTTAAATTAGTATATTTTCGTAAAAATTGGTAAATGTTTCATGTTCAGTATTTATTGCTCAACAGTGTGGCTGATTTTTTCTGATCTTATCTTAAAAACAGGGGGAGTCTCAGATTGTTTCTCAAAAGAAAGGGGCATATGAAGCGATTTTTTTTCAGTTTTTCATGTCTGATTCTAGATGGCATAGTCAAAAAATGCCCCCTTTTTTATTTTATTTTATTTTATTTTATTTTATTTTATTTTTTTTAAATTTCTTTTTCAAGACAGCTTAGTTGGATTAGCACAACTCTCCTCAACTCAACAAAACTTGAGAATGAAATGAATGAAATAACATTATTTCCATTTTACTCCTGTATGGTTGGGACCGACTATATTTCCATGCTGGTGGTATAGTTTTATTAAGTCGTGTTTACCCACCTGAAGACCGTGGAAAAACAAACAAACAAAAAAAAGTCTTTCTGAAACCGGTCTGTGGGGTAAAAAAGGTTGGAGACTGTCGCCTAATCACACAGTATGTGAAATGAAATGAGTTTTATTCACTAATTTAACTTTAAGATGGAGGTCAATACTATTCAAATCCTGAATGCTCTGACGTATTTGAATGGCAGTGGTGGAAATTTTCTGACCGCAGTATATTCCTGAACAGGTGGTGTAAGAACAACAGTCTGTGGGATGGTCACAAACGATCACCTCCCATTTCACCCTATTCATTTTAAAATGAGTGTCCAACAGAGAGCAGATGTTTGTGTTTCTCGAAATAATGAACTCATTTCAAATGTGACATTAATGTGACGCTACAAAACCTCTATGAAGCAGAATAACACAGTGCAACATTCAGTGTGATATATTTCTGCAGTTAGATCACAATAGCAGCACCAGCATATCGTGTTCATTGTCCATCTCCCTCCCACCGATCTGTCTGATGTGTGCCTGGGAGAGTTGCTCAGTTTAACAGTCCACATTAAACCTTGTGATTTGCTGCCTCCGCCAGCCATCAAAGAAACACCTCTCCGCTGCCGTGGCTTCTGCAGCCCGCATCGCTCTCTTTCTTCTTTCTCTACCTCCTCCTCCTCCTCCTGTATCCCACAAGCGAACCGATTTTCTCAAAGAAGGAACATCAGCAACGCCCTCATACAAAGAGCTGAAATAAAAGTTATGACAGGACACACACAGAGAGAACTTTTCTGTGTTAACTTCAAGTAAAAGAAGACACATTATTGCATGTGGATTCAGTTTGTATTAAAGCGCCATCCAAAGCTGCAGTGGGCAGCATCGTAATTCTTAATACGCCCTCTCTCTGAAACCAAAGCCGATGCTCAGCTGTTTTACACTTTATGCAGCCACTGAATCAACATGAGCAATCTCTCCCAGAGCAGCAGAGCGTCAGATAACACAATCTAACCAACCATTTGCACATACGTTTTACCATAATTATAGTATTTAACACAATTTTCAGCATTGCCATCCTTCCCGCTGATTCACTTAAGTGAATGCGCTGGCTTGTTCACCCACTGAAAAACTCTTCTTCAAATACAATTCACATACATCTCATGCCTTCGGCAGCCTTGGCAGCGCGAACAAAATTATAGATATTACACTGAAGCAGGCACAAGGTTGCTTCACTTGATCCATTTTCATAATTTGGCACTCATATAAATTCATATGATGTCATTTCATATGTATGCAGAGCAAAGAGAGGCAATTTTCTGAGGGACTGTGATTTAAATTTGTATTACATATGATAATGCTTCCTATTAGGAAAAGATTTTGTTTTCCTTTTCGCAGGTCTCGCTGAAAAATAGACCATGAATCACATTGCACAACATAACGCCAGCGCTTATTTCATTAGCCCTTCATCACAAAGACCCTGGTGTGCGATACTGACATTTTATGGCATCCATCCGATACCAAGGGCCAGGATCGCCAACACGTTTCTAGAATTAAGGAGATGTTAAGTTGATTGAGGTGATGTTTTCGTTTGCGTGTTTCTTTTTTCATATGTCATACCACTGTACCTTCCAACATTGTTTACATCATATCATATACAATTTGCCATCATTTTCAGCCTGAAAATTTAGCAACGACGCCATCTGCCAGGTATCTCTGTGCGCACGCGTTGTGCGTGTGCTGGTGGACGGGCAGACCTGAGCCACTGTCTTGCTTCCGTGTTGGCTTTGCGCTGTGAGTCACAGCACATCACTGAAACACGAGGGGGGTGGGGGGGTTGCAGAGATTTCCTGCTCCACAGTGAGAGAGAAGCAGAAGCAAGACATACGTTAGTGTCAGTTTGGCTCTTGTATCAATCTCATCACGCCAGCGTTGATCAGATTCTGATACTAACTAGGTATCGAAACACTGACATTTGGATCGATCCGCCCGGCACTACACACAGTGTTACACACAATGTAAAACCACCCAACTCAGTATTAATAGCAGAACCACCCACTACTCAGATTACAACTGAAAACAGCTTCTTGGATGAGTGCCGAAATGTCTTCAACCCAGAAAGTTTTTATGACCTGGATGACTAGACGCACTTTGGGATGGACACCCTGTGATTACAGATTACTGGAACAGTCTCAAAGTGCACAATGAAAAAGAAATTAAAACTTAAAAAGAAAAAAAAAATCATATTTGTCTTTCAACTTAAATGGAGTCCCGTTAAAGTTTCTGTGCTTGTGTGATTCAGACATCTGTCTGTCTGTCTGTCTGACAGTTGTCCCCTGAACTTACAGACGGAGATAGTAGGATGGATCAGGGAAAGTCAGTGGTGTATATTTATTTACATCAGAGTCGTCAGCAGCCTGCAGTGCTCCTCTATCAGCATCACCACAACCGCAGGCAGCTGTTGGTCAGTCTGCAGTGAGAGTCGGCGTTAGGAAGCCTCGTAGAGATGTAGCAGCTGCTGAGGTACGAGGACTCTTTTTTTATACCATCTTTTTAATGTGACTTTTATGATTGCACTAATTGTGTTTCCTGAGAACATTTGTATGAACAGTATTTTTGGGGGAGTTTGTATATTGCTCTTTAAACATGTTTCACCTGTTTGTAATCTATCATTTATATTATTACTCCAGAAAGCAAATGCAGGGGAGCAATGAAAGTGCTGAAGCCGAATGCTTTAGCTTTTGTAGTTGATACAATGACAATCGCTAACGATTCCTTTAACCGCGGTGTGGTGTTTGGGTCTGTGGGACCCGTTTCCAATGTTTAATAAAAGAAAAATAATAAAAACTTTTTTTTCAAACTCATTGGCCTTTTCAGGACCAAGAGATATTAAAAGTTTTCCACATTTCTTATAATATCAAGAACAGAACTGTTGATTCATTAGAATCAATAGTACAGCATGTTCTCTCACTTCTTGCAGGATCAGGAGCTTCAGGAGCTTCATGTTCCTGTTCACTCTGTCCTTTTCCTCCAGTATTTTTCTGTCATTACTGAGGATCTCCTGCCACAGGGGTACACATGTGTGTTCATGACGGCAATTAACTTACCATATATGAGGTTATCCAGTGAGTCACACTGTTCTCGTATCACCTGAGCCTGATTAATTCTTCAGCTACACTGGATGTTTTACCATTCTGTAGGATACTAGTAGTGCCCAGTCACATTCATCATCTCATTATTAATGTAAATATCTCGATCCCTTTCACTGTCCGTTGTATTTCTTTTTTATTTTTTGTATTATTGTCTATTTTTTTGTATTTTAATTTACATTTCTACCTCAGTTGTGTTGTTGCTGCACACAATTTCATTGCACTTATGTACAATGACAGTAAAATAATTCAGATTCAGACATTATAAAAACTCCACCACAAAAGTCTAAAGTGCATAACAATCATTGATTGTTGGACATCTTTCTCAATTTTCTGATTTGCTCCCATATAAGAACTAGCACATTTTGATGCTCTACTCAGATGGTTGTGGAGGTCAGCTTCAGTTTCATCACATGATCCAAAAGAACATTTTACCTCTACATTCTTTCCATCACTTCCTTAGAGTCTGATGCCGTTGTGTATTTGTGTCGACCTGCATGCGTTGGCACTTGTGCAGCCTCTGCCACTTTGTGGACGGGTCACAGCAGTCAGTGGTTTGTGCACGGGGGTGTTGTGGTTTTAAAATAACCCTGAGTGTGTGCAATATTATCATCTTACTCAGGTCTCTTACTCATCTACTGATACAATTTCAAGTTAGTGATGTCACACCACTATTACTATACTTATATATGATAAATCTGTTTTTATTAGTGTATGTTTACTTAAATTTGTGTTATCTCCTGTATATACTGCATGTTTTAATTACTATATTCGATTTCTTTACTGTCGCAACTTTGCTGCTGTGACAATGTAAATTTCCCGCTGTGGACTAACAAAACAGTCTCTTATCCGAGCTTATCTCACTCCACTGTTGCTACAATGCTGGATTTCTTTAACCGAAGGTATGGAAAGACGACAGCTACACATCATAATGTGAGTAATACAACAAAATAGTTGTATGCGATTGTAGTTAATCAAATACACTGGCTGAGGTCAGGCATAATGGTGCATTTAATTGTAGCACTAAAAGCACATCTGAGTAGGACTAAAATGTCACGATTTTAATCATATGCTGCAACTGGAGGCTTAATTATAGCTTTTGTGTTTGTTCAAATACCACCGCAATCCTCAGGTGTGAATGTGTGTTCGCCCCTTGCAAGGACTTCATGGACTGCCAGACTTTAAAATTGGATCAACTTTATTGAAAGACAAATGCATTTAAAAACATAGATGCATTTTATACAAACATGGTGTTCCCTCCTTCTTACATACTAAAACATACAAACATACAAATTAAAAAGGAACTGATGAAATTGCACACTTTATAAATATGAAAAAAATTAAATAGAAATGAGCAGTATCCTTCAGTCCGTGCTGCAGTCAAATGACAATATGTTTGTGGTCAAAGCAATGAAAACGTCATGCATGATTCTTTGCCATTTACGTTGTCTCTGAATAGTAACGTAGCCAAAGTGACAACAAAAACCCAGATTACATTAATAGCCATGGAATTGGGTGATAAAAAACACTCATGAAATGATAAATGCAACGCTATTTCAGGAGAAGCTAATCAAGTGTCATTTTAATCCAACATTTACTGGGCAAACCAATTACCTGGTGGAACATTAATCAGAGAGAGAACATTCATAAATACATGGATTCTAATTCCAAAAGAGGAACAGCCTGCTCGTATTTGTTATAAACACTGTCAACTGTGACAACTCTAATTGGAGATGACACAAAAAAGTGATGACCACGGTTGGGTGCGACTGGCAGCAGCTTGAGGAATCAGCCTAAGGGGGGGTTTTGACAATCATCTGTCAGCGCACAGGAGGGAGAAGCTAAAAGGATGCTGCCGGGTTGATTTCACCGGCTCCATTCAGTGTAATGGAGCCGGTGGAAGCGTCTGTCACCAACAGGTTTGTTCTCATCCCAGTTTGAAGGTTTGTCACTATCCCTGGCAACTTCACTGTACTGGAAATCCATTTATTATCATTAGATAATCATATGGTGTTGCTGTTCTTTACTTCTACCAGAAGAAAACTAAACCATTACTATAAAAATGATGTCTAAATTCTGATATATGCATCCTTATATCCTTATATTTTGGTGGGTTAACAAGAGGCAGAGGGTGTGTCTGGTGTCTTTGTGCGTTGGCTTCACTGTCTGAACAAACTGGGAGGCAACTATGTTTTGACATGGTGAGATAAACCAGGCTGAGTTATTCAAAGTAACTACATGTTCAGTTTGGACGCGAGCAGTTGAACATGATACGATTTGCAACTGAAATGTAATTATTTTTGTTGTTGTTGTTTTTCACTCACCATATCCAAATGTATTCAATATTTCTTTTATTAATTTTGCAAAAAAGAAAAAGCTGTGAAAGATAGAAAAAACCCCATTACTGCACTGTTTTTGAATAATATTAATGGTAATAACACTTTATTCCATGATGGGGGTAACATATGCTGCCTTAAAAGGCATAAAATTAAGGCATTACAAACATTTTATGTTTTCCAGTTTAACCTCCTGAGGCCTGAGCTTTAGTTTGGTGTGCATTTTTCCTTCTCCTTGTTATTTGGGATGAGTACCAAAAAAATTACATAAATAAATAAATAACACATAAAAATAATTAATTGATAAATTATTAATTAACCATAATAATAGTAATAATACATTGAGTTTGTATAGCACTCAAAATAAATTCTTTACTCTTTGCAAAAACAAAAAAAATTGTGCTCAAATATAATTTCCACGTATGTATACGCAGGGCCTTAGGAGGTTATATCCTTCACTGCGTCGCTTGTCATTGTTCTCAAAACCAGGACCCCAGATGATGCGTGAGGACGCAAATGTTGGGTCTTCTGACTGAGAGTTAGTTCAGAACAATCATGTCAGGGCAGCAGTGAACCCTGATTGGTTCGTGGTTATGAGAAGAAGCCAAAAAGAGGCTGGAGGAAGAGGCCCACAGTTCCCAAGACACACACAGTCACAAACACCCAGAGGAAGATCCGATCAATCACCATGGCAACATACTTCCAGTCATCCTCCACCTGTGAGCAAGACAAAGGAGATCGTGTGAGTAGACAAGAGGGATGTAATGATAACACAAAAATGAAAAGTGAAAAGGAGGTGAGAGGAGAACAGGGGATGGTTGTGGGGGTGAAGATTACCCAGCAGGGATGGAAAGAAGGAAAGAGAATGACAATCACTGTCAAAGCACCTGAAAAGACGCGAACAAGTCTGACTGAGAGCAGCTTTGTATGTCAAATGCTAATTCCCCTCTTCAGAATATTATGGAATGTTCATGGAATATATTTTATCTGGGTTATTTGTTGCCGACAGACAGTCAGGGGAGAGCTGCTCACAACTAAAATGATTGGTTCAAACATCATTGTTGACTCCTGGAGCAGGTTATGATCAGTAACAATGCTGCAGAGCTCTCAGACATGTGTTTTGCATAAATGCATAATGCATCGCTCACTGTTTGTTTTCCATGCACAGCGGTGGTTTTAAATAAAGCTTCGAAACATGGAAATATTGTTTCCCATGTGACGTGATTCTGGCACAGTGTGACTTACTGAAGCGTGTGAATAAATATTAGTGATGTCTTTTAAAAGGTCATATTGTTATTTCTATCAGGGGAATAACGAGAATAAATAGTTAGCTAACGCTGAATATCCTTGGTCCACCTCCAGAAAACTGCAAAGGTTGCAGCAGTGCTATAATGTGTTTACGTATTGTCTCTGGAGAATGAAGACCATCCATCACTGGCTCCACACCGAGAAGAATAACACTGGAACTGGTTTGAAGATGAAGCTCCTTGCTAACATGATTTGGAGCTCAATATTTAAAACTACGGATATAAAAAAAGTCAAAGACAGTGTTTTACAATCTGTCTCAAAGTGAGACTGACATGTAGCAGCAATTTGCGGCTGAAATGTAATTGCCAGCAAGGATGAGGTAAAGTCTTATCATTACTGCTGTTAAAGTGGTCAGTGACACACTCTGACCTGTTCGTCATGACGGCTGTGATGTTAATGTTGTCTCACTTTCTTCAGTACTGTTTCTCTCACGGTCAATGACCAAGCTTGTGTTCGCTCTCACAAACAGCTGTGTCTTATGTGGAAGGACCATTGAACGCAGCTCTGACATTGGATGAGGACTGTGTTTGTGTGCACTGCCCCGGTGACTCACCTCTTTGGCCTTGTTGCGGCTCCTCATGTTCTCTGCGATGTATTTGACACTTTCGATGGCTTGTTTGATCTCAGGTGACACCATAGAAAAGGCCACGACTGTATTTATGCTCTGCGAACTCAGCTGTCTTGTCATCTTCCCCGCGTCGGGTGTTTCAGGGGTTTCCTTCACATGCTGGAAGGGACAGGAGCCTTTCTTCCCAATGCAGCCCTCCATGGAGGGGAGCTTACTGTCCCCAAACTCCAGACAATTGAGGGACCCTCCCCCTACCTGCTGGGAGTTACAACAAGAGACTGACCTTCATCGACGTTAAGATGAAGACCAGAACATTTGCATGATCGTTACCTGCATTAAGCTGTTCTTCCTCTTCTTCACTCCTTTCCCTCCTCCTCCGCCACCTCCTCCCCCTCCAGCTCCTCCTGCCTCCCCACTGTTCTCCAACCCCCCAACTTTGCTGTCTTCATCTATCGGCCTCCTCATCAACATAATCCTCGGCAACACTTTGAGAAAAACAGAGCGGACCCAACCTGGCATGGTGTGGGTCATCGGCGTGCGGTAGTGGACGTTGAGCACAAACACCGTAATGACAATGCTGAGCGTGACGAAGATCATGGTGAAGAGCAGGTACTCTCCAATCAGCGGAATGACCAGAGATGTGGAGGGGATGGTCTCTGTGATAACAAGCAGGAATACAGTGAGGGAGAGCAGGACGGAGATACAGAGCGTGACCTTCTCTCCACAGTCAGACGGGAGATAGAAAACCAGCACTGTCAGGAAAGAGATGAGGAGGCAGGGGATGATGAGGTTGATGGTGTAGAAGAGTGGAAGTCGACGGATGTAGAAGGAGTATGTGATGTCTGGGTAGATCTCTTCACAGCAGTTGTACTTGATATCGTGCTTGTAGCCCGGAGCGTCAATGATCTCCCACTCGCCACTCTCCCAGAAGTCTTTGAGGTTCACCTGGATGAGCACAAACGACAGGTGAAAGTCACGTTCTGACTCCAGAGCAGAACAATAGTCAGAGCCAACTTACCGTGTTTGATATGTTTTTAGGAACAGCGGAGCAACATGTTACTTCAGGTAGACACTGATCACTGTACTTTGTGTATTTCTATATGGCTGTCTTGTAAAGCTGTTAACCAACAATATCCCCGCTAGTCACAACGATTATTGCTCATGTTCAAAATCAGGGTTCTACATTTCCGCTGATGCAAACCAAATTGCTCCCCTTCAAGCCATATTCAAAGTCATGCTTTTCACATTCTTCAGGTTATTCAGTGCACCATGTAAAGCAAGCAAGTACATTACACCATGTTAGTGTCCACAATAACAAATGAACTGTTCTTTGAGAGTGTCCACCCACTGGAAAGCAAAATAACTGGGACTATGCTGGCAGAGTTCAATGTAAAGGGTTGTATGCTACGTAGCAAATAGTGTATATGACAGTGTCTGTGACAACTCCCCGTGTTTTATCAGCTTTCACTAACCTTCGACCCGATAAGTACCAGGTCAATCTTGGCTTTGTCGTAAGTCCAAGAGCCGAACTTCATGGAGCAGTTCTGATAATCGAAGGGGAAGTACGTGATGTCCATGGGGCAAGAGGATTTGAAAATGGCTGGCGGCACCCAGGTAATGGTACCGTCAAACTTGAGCAGAGCCTTGGTCTTATCCTCCACCAGGAAATCCCCTACAGCGCTGTGTATGTGTTATGTGTGTGTGTGAGTGTATGTATAGTCCCACAGCACAGACAGCATGGGATATAATATGATACAGCATACAAGGGTTTGAATATGACACGTTGATTAGAAGATGGCAGAGAAAGTGAGGAACACAAGAGAGGGAAAAGATAAAATCGGTGAGCTTCCGGAGAGAGTTCAGCTCTTATTGTGCATTTCATGAATAATTTTAGCCACCACTGTAAACAGAAAGAAAATTGTGTCTGCAATTAATGAGATCAGAGAACAAATAGACAAAATATTAAACATATTTCATAGTCGTTCACCACTCTTTGCCAACACAGTGGAGAGGATGACGAGAAAATAGCAAGCAACTGATGCTAGCGACTGATGCTAGAGCTCGCACGGTTGTCAGTTGAAGTCCAGTGTGCGTTGGTGTTTTTCACTTTATCACCCTGACACACGCTGATGATGCTTTCTGAACTCTACTCACATAACTTTTTGTGTTAAAATCACCATTATGGTCCGAAACCAAAATGGATGTTAACTTCAAATGGATAGTTGGATAGGGTCAAAGGCTTTCAGAACCTTCAGCATCATTATTTGAATGACATCTGACTGAACGTATACATCTCCTAAGTACATTGGTTGTTTGTGCAATCTGTGGAGAAGAAGGAGGCCAGAACAAAGTAAATACTGTTGAGAAAGACCTCGTACAGTGTTTCTTATACTGGTGACTGAGCTAAAGATGATGCTTATGCTGGATGATGGTAACAGCCTCACTTGTTGTAGAGCACAATGTCGGGCCGCCAGATCTTGTTTGATGGAACTCTGATGAACTCAATTCCGTCGAACTCAGCCGGCATCCATCGCAGCTTGTAGTCGTTCCAAATCTGAGGCGGAGGAAACGGCATGAACGGACGAGATGTGGAGATGCTAGCCGTCAAACCCTTGAATGATCATCTACAGTTAAGAAAAATCTACCATTTGATTTATCCTGGTAATACAGTTAGAAACAGAGAATAACAAGCATTCAGACAAGTAGGGGGATTATTTGAGTAAGTAGCTCACTGACAGAGATGAAGAGGGCGTTCACTTCCAATTCTAACGTATACCTGCAGGTAACATTTTATGAGTCACGGATCCATTAGTCGTGGCTATTTGCATGTCATTCAAGATGAATTCATTCATTAGCAAGGCGGATTAATATCCAGTTGTGACCTCGGAGCTGTTTAATTAACCACTTCATGCTACAATGATTTTTCCATTAATCTAGAAGATTGGCTGTTGATAACAAATCCTGGCAGAGTGAGATACGACTTACTGTTTACAAAATACCAGCAGCTTCGCAGTGATTGTGATCGTGGCATTAAACAATGTCTGATGGCGTATTTCATTTCATTTCTTTCGTTTTACGCAGTTCCTGTTTAAAGAGCATATCGCCGTCTCTCACATGCCATCATCAGTAGCTAATCACAAGCATGGTTGCCATAGTAACAGCCTCTCATTTCATAGGTTAAAAAAACAAACAAAGAATGACCAGAAATAAAGAAACTTTTTGTTTGTCTTTATGGAGTAATTTCTACTTTAAATTTAAATTTGATTGAACACAGTTCACAGGGAATCCAGCAGTCAATCAATAAATCAAATTTATCAATCAATAAGGTGCAACAGAACGTGCTTTCAATAGTAAAACACACAACAACAAAAAAAATCCCAAGCAAAGGGGAATGGCACAAAAATTGGGATATTAAAAAATAAAAATAGAAACATAAAATGAAGCAGACAAGAAAAAAGATTTTTAAAGAGCCTGTTAAAGGGAAGGTTCTTAAGCTTCTTCTTCATCCAGTCTTTTGGGTAATGAATACATAATAGAAAAATCTTCAGGCGTTAGGATTGAAATCGTGTTCTCCTAATTCTGTTGCATTGGAAATGTAATTTGCGGAGCTCATTTATCTGATGAGTAAAAGTCTGGGTTCCTTTCTGCAGTTTCATAAACACTTCAAAATAAAGATCTGTCGTCCTTGACACAAACGCAGTCCCTTGAGGTTTGTAGTACAAAGTAAACACACAGCCTACAGAGCGAATGCCCTGCAGAGTTGCTGTGCGACAGATGTAGCAAAGGCTGGCTTCCACCATGGAGCCACTGGCAACAATCCAGAGGTTCTATAAGTGACTGCAGTGTTGACACAGCCTCTCATCAGTGAAGCGTCGCTCTAAATGAACAGCTCAGCCAATGCAAAGAGCATTGAGAACAGCAGGCGGATCTCTCGACGATTTTAAGTGGAGAGCTCAGATCGTAGAATCCTTTGTAGTACTGAAATAAATCTGCTGATTGTCTGTTTTGATGCATGTTTCAAGCAAACAGATTTTAGATGAGAGTAAAATGATGACTGACACTCTGAGGAAGGAGACAGTTCCAGTTATTTGGCAGCTGGTCTGAGGGGGTCAGGAGTTCAGGGTCGGGGGTTAGAGATGTGCGGACAGGCAAAGCGTGGCTAAACATATTGCTGATATTGACCAGCTGGTCGCTTTCATCCGCTTCTTGCCTCATGCTTTCTCACCCTCTTTCTGTCTCTCTCACACACACAGAGTGAAATAAATGGCTACATCCCATATTGATGTCTACTTTGGACCATAAGAAGGGATTAACTCAACTCAATGTGTGTGTGTGTGTGTGTGTGTACTTACATGCCTGAGCCATAAGTTTGTTTCCATGATTTGATTCACCTCATCCTGTGAAGGCAGAAAAAGAAAAAGGCCTTGTGACCTCAGTGCGTTTTGGTAACAAACAAAAACGTTTTCCCCGACATGTTTGTCCATTTCAGATGGTGATTTGTTTTACAGCCATTTGTACAACCTGATTCTTCTCTATCTACAAGGGCAAAGCCTTCTCAGTGTACCGATAAATGTATCAATAGATCAACGGAGGATGGAAGATATGTACACATGAGCCATCAGTGGTTGGTATGTTTGGTATAACACAGCTGGTCTCTGTATGAATGTGATGTTACATTATGAGGCTGCAATCACATCATTACCTACATCTTTACCATGGAGAGCAGACTGTGTGTCTTTGATTTTTGGAAAGGTGAAGGCAAATTAAAGAAGTGCCAAAATGATTTCATTTAAATGATGACATGTGCAATTTTTCTTTGTTCTCCACCCCACCCCCTGTCGCTCTTCAAAAAGTCGGTTCAATCATGTGTAGTTCACGTCCATATAAAACTGTCTGGTTTCAGCTATTCTGATGTATATCTGCTGCAGGGTTTGGAAAAACAACAAAGAGCAGGAGATGCGGCTACGTGGCTCACGATGGATTTGACACAGCTAGTTCAAGGATTTCCATCTCAGTTTCCATAAACACAAGTCAGCCTCTGTTTGACGTTAAATGCACCGTGTCCAGTGCGATGCACCGGGTTCACATAGGGAGCGGGAGTCAGGAGTCAGCACAGTGAAAAATGGTCAGCCACCATTTTCTGGTTGATAATAAAAATGAGGGAATTGTGTTTTGGCACTGCATCGGCACCCAATCTGAAATCAACTTGTTAATAAATGAAATGCAAAACATGTTTATGTAATCTACAAAAAGTTTTGTCGCAGGCATCTTTAGTGAGCTGATCCATTCTCACTGAAACACACTGTGACAACCAGTGATGTAACTGGAAGCATGACCCACACATACATAGAATGGAAATGTGTGTGCAAACACACACATTAGTGACACACACACACACATGCATACTTCCTCTGACTCACCTTTAGAGTTATCTCAGCATGCCAAGCAAGCAGATATATACTACGAATCAGTCAAGTCTGAAAAAGACCCCTGCAGGCTGAGGATTTCCATTCTGAGCTGAAAACCTCTATTCACTGGGGGATGTGCAACAACCCCCCCCCCACCCCTACCCACATATAACTTAACATTGCAACAGCGTCTAACAACGCCGTGTGACATTTTCAGAATCCGTGAAATTGAACAGACTAAATTAAGACTGTTTACTTCCCGCGTTCACTTTTGTTCCGCAGCTTATCTTTTGCCTTTTCTGTTTCAAAAAAAAGGTAGTAAATACGATCAAGAGACACATTGAAAGGCAACTCACAGTGCACACAGACCCACGCATTCAGTTCGTAAGACACAGAAGCGATTTTCTTTTGGAATTGCATAAAACAAGGGACATAAATTGAGAGAGGAGAAGCAAAGGCGCTTAAAACACCTTTGACATTATGTTCAGTTCCTGTCTGTGTAGCTTACAACTTTGACCAGCTGCGAGATGGAGACCTCAAACTCCACTGTGACAGGGTCAGAGACGTTCTCCACCGGTCGGATGAACTGGTTATATCTGCGGAACAGCTTCCTGAACAGGCGGTCCTCCGCCTTGGATGACAGGCAGCCTAAAGGAGCAGAAACAAAGACCAGAGAGGCAGAACGAGAAGATAAGAAATCAGAGGTCAGAGGCTGGGCGTGTGAATAATGAATGAGGAGAATTGCAGATTAACATGGATGATATTCCATGAGATCCGACTCAGTCAAATCGGGATGAACTACATCTTCAAATTAGTTGTGTGTAGACGAACCAACAGGACCAAAGGAGACACAGGTGGGAGAAAGCAGGGAGCTGATTGGTCAACATACAGACGGGAAAGAAAACATTCTTGCAGGCATGTTCACGAGATGATTTCAATGAGACTGACACTTTCAACTGCACAACCAGTTGAAGGTGGCAAGGTTCTGATCAAATGATAATGAGAAGAAGAATGAGGAGGAAGACAAGTTGAAAGAACAATGGCTGCTCCCTCTGTACACAGACGTCTGTGGACGTGGAGTCAGAAAGCAGGTTTAGTGAAATCCAGAAATAACAATAGCCTGTTATATTTTACATATAACCAATAAACTTTCATTTGATTGAATTTGTGAGTAAAACTGAAATTAGATTACAATATATGACATTAGAGTCACTTTATTGTCATTGCACAGGTTAAAAACAAGGCAACGCAGTTTACTTCTAACAAGAAATAAAAAATTACATTATAATTATATTTACAGAACAGCAAATTGGTAAAATTATTCAGTTTTCCTCAATTCAGGATGAACAACAAGGGTTTTCTGCTCTTCTTACTTTAATCTGCTTTCTGCAACAGGCTAGCAGTGCGCTAGAGACGTGAGCAGTTTCACGCAAACAGGCTTCATTCACCAATTCACAGTGTCAAGACCTTTTACCTCTGACAACAACACAGAATTTTGCCGACTGTTGACGTAACGTTGACGCACAAGTCTGAGGAATCAGGACATGACACACTGTTGGAGATAAATAAACACGATGGTCCAACCAGGACCGGAGGGGGAAAAAAAAAACACCATACCTCATCAGTACATTCAGTATGTATATGTTGACCTTTGACCCTGACCTGAAGAGCAGATGTCTCAATCAATTTTAGGTCTGGGACCCATATGACCGTTTTTAATTGCATCCTTTAACCTGCAACTGTTTTTTAGAGGCAGATCCTGATGCCTGTATACATCTGCAACATTACAACTAATAAACCCATTTCATCCCATATACCGTTTGTTCTTTTCTATGTAACCAGGGTGGGAAACGTTTTTTTTTCTTCTCTTCCTTTTTTAATCTCACTGCAGCCCCCCACCCCTCCAGTTCACAGCGTGTTATCACATTGCCAGCAGCGACATCCTGGTGTGCGTTCCTGGCACACTCTGATATTTTTGTAGAACTTTTCAACTGTGTTATACTGTACTTATATTTTTGGTCTCGGCACCTCACGGTTGCGAATCAGTGGAAGTTGTCATGAGGCACTGAGGTGTTCCTCAAATCGTACCACAGTCAGCAGCCTGCATCTCGTGATCATTTTAGGTCCTTTTCAGGTCAATCAGACGATTCGTGAGGGAGCACAGTATCGCGCCGACTCTAAAAATACAAAAGTAACTGCTGCCAATTAAGACAAAAATATAAAAAGGTGTGTTACCATAGCCCCCCCCCGAGAAAAGAATATAAAAATCTAAATAGAGGTAAAGCACTGTGACAAGCGCGTCCTGTTCTCTTCTCCTCACTAATAAGAAACACAAATAAATGTTGGCAGCTGTGAGTGTTCAGCCTCTATGAGTGTGTGTGCTGTTATAATACACTGTTACATTTGACTAACTTGCTGCTAAATTATTGTGGCCTTATATAGTTTTTCCAGGAACCAAGTAGGCCTGAGGCCCTATCTGTCAACAAAACATGTTATTTGAATACACGCCCGAGGAAAGGGGATGATGTTTTTAGCACTGGGGGGGGGGGGTGTTGAGTTGAGTTGAGTTGGATGAGTTTGACACAATGAATCCAGGAAACTCATCTTACACATATATTTGCATCAACTGGAATCCTCCAATGATATTTGTCATGACTACTTCAGGGTTGTTTTTTTGTTTCCTGCTTCCTTAGGCATTCAACTTTTCTTTTTTTCTTCTAGTGAATATAGTCTCCATGTGGGACATGTATCAATGTCACAATATCACATGTATTAAGTTGCCCATAATAAGTTGATAAATGCACACATACTGGTGACAGACTGTAGGAATAGCAGTAGGAACCAAAAAAGTATTAAAAAAAACATTACGCTGTATATAATGTTTTATATATGGGTATGTATATACACAATAAGGGGAATAATAAGGGGAAATAAGGGGTGCAAACTGCTGATGTACAGTTTGATAATGGCTGAAATCTGTAGGATTAGAAGAAGTAGTTATTCTTTAAGAACTTAAAGTTCTTAAAGAGTCCGAGAGCAGAAATAAACCAACTGATTGTGTAATCCCATCTGTGTTTCAAAGCAAAAGTTCCCCACTCAACTGAGTCACAGTGGTTTTCACCACCTATGTTTGTAGAGACGATCACCCACTCCCTCCTCCACCTCCGAGACCCCCCACCACCACCCCGACTAAGTTGTCACAGATGAATCCAACTTGCTGCCCATCACTCGCTATTAATATCCAGATCAATATCTTATCGTGCAGCGCTGCTCTTAAAGATGTTGGAGGAGAGGAGACACCACATACAATATACAGGAAACTGCATTACCTCCAAGTGCTTGTTTAATACTTTATCATTCCTTACGCCAAAAGCAGACAAATTCATTTTGGGACTGAAAGCAAATCTGCTAATTAAAGTGACCGTCTGCGGAGAAGACCTTCAAATCCTAAAGATGCATCAGCTGTGACCCAGTTACATCGAGACCCTGTTCTCAAAGGCAGGAGATGGCCTCTGTTGTGCTGAGGACAATGACACCAGAAACAGAGCTGGTGTTCAACTCCGGATAACTATTCTCAGGAGAATGACAAGAGGAATTAAAAAAAAAAAAGACATGGCAGAGGAGAGCGGTGGCGGAGAGAGGAAGCAGACAGTCTGGAGGTAAAGCCTGCTTAAACCGTCACTCAGCAGATTATGGGAATCCAGACTCAATAGCATATATATATACAGTATATATATACACACACGTATGGTAGCTGCCTTGTGCCTATAAACACTGTTAAAGCACATTTTATCGGGTCTGTGTTTAGCAAAATAGGCCAAAATGCGACGCTGACAGCAGGAAGGACAGTTGTGCCGTTTATTAAGTTCATGAAGTCCAAAGACAAAAACACAGATCAAATAATCGTAGAGATTCGTAAAAGAACCAATCGTGACCCAACACGAGCCACAGCTCCTCCCATCCTCTGTGTGCGTCCTGTTATTAGTCTGGATAAATTCCCCAGTCTTCATCATGCAAAGGTGATGGCAGAAAGGTAAAGCACTGTGAAATTATTCTTACTGAAATGTTAAGGGGAGAAAGAAAAAAAAAGAAAAAAAATGCTCGATTCCTGCCAGTGTCTTTTTTCTTTTCATAATTTGCAAAAGGAGTGCGATGATTTGTGAATGAATCGTCTCAAATGTGACCTTCTGTCCACTATCAATGCCCTCGATAAACATTTCTAGTCTGCTACACTCCATTACATCATATTTTTGGTAAAACCCTTGACACAGTCAGAACACATCACCCTCGACAGTCCGTTCATCCAGGCTACTGAAAGAGGTCACTTCCTGTGGTCGTCTTATTTATTTTTTTCCCCCTTTGGAGGATTGCTTGTGAGAAAGTGGGATGAGGACTTGTAACCTCGCTGTTCCAGCAGCTCCTGACGAGTATCTGACGTCTTGACTTTCATCCCTTCTTTCTGTAGCACTGCCTGACATAGATATGCAAACTGAAAGGATATTTCCTTTTAACATCACCGGTGAAGTTTCTCAAAATGGCTTATGTATACACACACACACACATATATGCTGTATATATATTACATAAATGAACAAAACAACCCTAGAGGTCTTTGTGAAGGAAAGCACTCAGTAGCTGCATGTGCGCAAATTCACAACTTGAATTATTTAACTTAAAAGTGCAGAATCTGTCACAACTCACTTGGAAAATATGTAACTGGGAATATAGATCCTGTGAGATACTTAATGCACCCTTAATGCACATTAAGGTTGACGGACAACTCACACCACGTACAAAGGATGAGTGTCATAGCAATGGATGGTGATGGAGAGAAGGAGGAGGAGGAGGAGTGGAAGGGCAGACACCAGGACGGCCAGGAAGAAGCCATTTCATGGGCAGTCTGAGAGGAGACAGAACCTTTCAGCCTCCCCTGAGCATGCAAATGCTTTTATATGAGAGAAGAAGAGAGAGAGAGAGAGAGAGCGAGAGCATGTTCATCGTGTACAGTATTTCTTAGGTTAAAACAGTGTTAAGGAGTAATTGGTTTGTGATGAGCTGAAACACTTCAAATACTTTGTTTTTCCTTTTATTCACAGACGACGCCTCACAGAAATGAACTGGAATGAATTGACAGGTTAAATCTGTGAGTGAAAGAAACATTGGCGAAGCGTTGGATTCATTGTGTCTAACCCTGCAGACCCCCCCCCCCACACACACACACACACACACACACGTCTGTGAGCTCATGGAGCGCAAAAAGGAACTTTTTACTCTTTCATAATAAGCACATCTCTCCCTGAAGGTGCACCCCGAAAAAAAACGGGGTTAATTTGAATATGGGAAGTCATTCAACCTTTGCGGTCCAATAGCTCTACAGAAGTAAATGTCATTTTAACCTTGGACCAGACACACTGTGGTGAAATGAGGCTGTGTGTCTATTTTTGGGGGGGTTAGCATATGTGGTGGCTGCTGGGATGTGTGAAAAAGTATTTATAACAAGTCAGTGTCTCTATTAGATGTGATCTATTTTTTCAGGTAGACTTCTTTAACACGTGTTCATGCAACAAATGGATAATTGCAGCGTTGTGAGGTGTTTCCAACACATTCATCTGTGACTCAGCTGGTGTTGTGGTGGTGGTGTGGTAGTGGCCACGCCCCGTTTGCTGCGTTCTGCTTCTCCATTAGGGTGTACACACCCACACACACCATCACCAACACACAGTTCACTGGCGGGCTCATTAGTCATGCATTAAAATGCATTTAGAGAGCAGCTCCCATTTGAATACAAGGGGCAGCACCAGGCACATTAGCAGCATCATTTGAAATCACTATACATGGCGTTTAAAACCCCATTCACTTCTATGGTTTTATTCCACAGCCTCTTGGTCACGTGACCATGTCACAACTGGATTTTTATGAAACTAAAACCGCAGTAACATTTCTTTTGTCTTATTCTGAAGGATAACTTTGTAAGAAATAATATATCAGGAAGTGCACATTGCTGGATGTTAAAAAAATAAAATGACATTGTAATTGGGTTGATCAATGCTTCTTTTAAAGTAAAATATTTTAAATAAAATTGGAAAACAAACTACAGTGCAAGTAAATGAACACATAAATGTGTTGAATGTAATTGAATGAAGTGTGAACTTCTGAAGACTTCTTATTCCTTATTATTGTCGAGGTTTTTTGGGGGGTTTTTGACAATTTTGACATGGTGCATCCGAAAAGATGGACTATGAGTTGAGGTGTAGCCCTGAGTGACTCACTGCTGCCCCTACGGGTGTGAAGGGGTACTAGGAAACATGATGGTACGTGGCTCACTCATGCACACTTACTTTACAAACTTCCTACTTTAAATATTAAATATAAGTGCTCTTGTAGGAAGTTCCCATTTGTTAAATGACTTGTTAATGATAATGAGTCTGGATTTGTCATGAGTGCTGAAGGGTTTGTACCCTGCTCAGCGATTTGGAGCATAGACACTGTGAGGGAAGATATCAGGGAGGGAACGAATATCAGTCAAATTATTCCTCTGGTTATTTTAGCTGCCAGGTCCAACTTCAAATGTGAACATTCACAGATTGAGATTCAAGTTCACACTCGTCCACAGTAATTAATAATAAAAAAAAGCAACAAAGCGTCTGTGCTGATATTAAGAGAATGTAGATAAGAGAAATGGTGCACACACACACGCTCCTACACCTCCCAGCTGACACACATGGAATAAAGAGTGTGTGCAGGCTGATAACCCATGAAAGAGCTTGTCTGCCACCTTTGCATAAATCAAACAGCTGATATTTGCCCTTCAAGCTGGAAAAACGTTGACGTTAATGCCACAGCGTCATTACTGCCTCTGATCTCTACTCCACAAAGTGGCTCCAGGTCCAGATCCAGCATCTCTGCCTCAGCTGCGGCAGATGATTCAGATGCTGGGTGCACAGCAATTATCACAAACCCCTTCCTGTCCTCCACCTGCTCTGCTTTGTTTGCTCACTGTCCTCCTCATCCTCTGGTCCAGTCCAGTAAAATGACAGATAATCGTTATTGCATCACATTGTAACTCATATGTGAGCGATAATAACCTTCAACACTGAAGAAGTTGATGATCTACACGCGGTAGCAGTTCCTTCACGACACAAGTAAGGTCACTATCAGAGGAGTTTCTTATCACGTCCAGCAGATGGCCTGAAGTTCCTGTGACTGGAAACCTGGAGAATAATGTCAGAACATACCTCCCCCCACCCCCACCCCCGAAGTAAAGGCTCATCAGCTGCAAACAGGGGAACGCATTCTAATCTGTGAAACCTACAAATCACGACTCACCCTGAAAAACAACATTTGCATTTTCATCAGAATTCATTTTCCCTGCATGTCTTGTTGTCGTGGCCTAGTTTAAGGTTCCATGGATGAGGCTGATGTCACGATCCTCCGGAGAGGTTTTTGGAAGAAGTTTTAATTCATGAGGCTGACAATCTGCATCAGGTCTCGGTCATTTTCACTTTGACGAATCACAGATTAGAGGGGAGAAAAGTTTTTAGGCTGATTACCAACTGCCATAAACTTGTCACGCACTGAACGGACACAGCTGCTGGGAAAATAAGAAACTTCAGTGGAACGAAACGTCACCATCCCCATGTAAACCGATGCGTAAACGTCTGTTACAACGAAAAGGATCATCAGATATCTACAGAGGCATCACAGCTTGGATAAAAGTCGCTACCCCATCTTACCTTCCGCCAGCACGCACACAACAAGAAGGAACAAAGTCCATCTGGCCGCCGGCTGCATCGTGTTCCTGCGTCAGGATCCTCCTCACTTTCCCCCCCCCTAGAAGGAATTCCGTCTGAAAAGGACGTGAGGAAGAAAGTGCGGACGCGTGTCTTCTCTCCAACAGCCTGTCTGCTCCTGATCCTAACTTGACTCCGATCGTCCCTCCCCTCCGAGCGCACAGCTCCCCACTGGCGCATCCTCACCGGCTCCGCGCACAGGGAAAGAACACAGAGCCAGTACTGTTTTTTTCCCGCAGGAAGAGGATGGGAGCAAAAAAAGCTCAATAATTTGCACCAAACATCTTTGGCACCGGTGTCTCACCTCTTCACATTTGTAGATTCATGCGTAATGACGGACCATGATTTTTTTTTCTTCTTTTTTTTTTCTTTTCTTGCGAACAGTAACCACATGCTGTCAGGTTGTGATCATTTCTGACTGAGGTGTTGAAGCACCATGGACAGAGACACCAGGGGTCAGTGGGTGTCAGGGGCTGTCCGAGGTTCCGAAGTAAACCGAACCAATCCTGGTGCCTTCAAAACACCCTTAGAGTTTCCTTCAGCCTGTCTGCAAGCCCAGAATGGCGCAAAGACATAAACAGGTTTCGTAGCCGTGATGTGGAGGAAAGTTCTCCGGTTTCCGCCTCTTTTTTTTTTAACAGAACATTCGCTCCAGATGTTTATTTACAACCTCCGATCATGATTAGGTTTAATTTTAGCCCGTGATTCTCTGCGCTCCGTTTCACATCATCAAGGTAATTATGGGAAGAGGAGAGCTGATCCGATCCTGCAGAGCTCATAGTGTGTGTGTGTGTGTGTGTGTGTGTGTGTGTGTGTGTGTGTGTGCGCGCGTGTGTGCGCATAAGTATGTGTGTCAACAGCTGACAGATAAAAGATAATATTTCTTCATATCATCATTATTATAAATAATAATAATATAATATTGGAAGATAATATTATATTATGATACTGTATATAATAACGTAAATTATCAGAGTGGTCTGACAGTTTGTGTGCTCCAACCGCTGCCTTTGTCTGAAGATTACAAGATTATAAATGTGTACACACACACATCAGTCAACGTGATGACGTCAGACAGGTCAGGCACCGCTAATTACATGGAATGTGTGTAAAATGCATAAGGTTCCATCAAATACACACATTTCTGTTGAATGTAAATAAACACACAGCAGAGGAGGCTGGTGGAAACAATTACCTAATCGCCAGTGATGACCGCTGTGTAATATGTTACAATATTTACGTGAAACCGCTTAACGCCTGGCGTTTCGCTTCAGGCCACCAGATGTGGCTCTGAATATATACGTATGTGTGTGTGTGTGTGTGTCCTCAAGGCCACAACACAAACAGCACATCTCCTGCCCAACAATCAGCAGCTCTTCATTCCACACCAGCGGAATCATCACAACATATTCCTTGTATTCCCGGTCTAATCCTTGCCGACATAAAAAAGGACAGATGAACTAAAACAGAAAGAGCACAAAGAGGATAATGTGTTTCTGCTGTCGTAGGTGTCACCATATGAGAAAAGCTGAGGTCACCGTGTGGCGTCATGACACGCTTGTCTCCTCCAGTCTTACTGGAGAAGCTGTTTTAAGGAACAACTAGGTGAGAATCAATGTTTCTGCCAGGACTGTTTAGCGTGATGCACCATAGCTGCCCCCCCCTCTGCCCGCTGTGATGTTTAATTCATGTTTTTTTTGTAAAAGCTGGCTGCAGTGACTCCAAAAGCCATTAGTGTCATCCTCCCTTCTCTCCACAGCATCATCTCGCCCCTTTTCAGTCCCTCTCGTCTCAGCCGTCATGCAACAATAAACCATCTTGAATTTCCAGTGGCTCTCTATACTTCTTTTCTTGGATTTACTCTCAGTCCTCCTGTCCTACTTCACCATTTGCTGCTGCTCTTTTCACCTAGCACATGTGGACACCCTCTCCGCTGCTCCCGTTCATACAGCGAACACTGGTGCCATCTTTCTGCCTCAAGTGAAACACAGCCCATAACAATATCTGTCTCCCTCGCTAGAACTTTTAGACCATCGTGAATTATTCACATCCACATATCTGCACCACATCCCTGACCCAGAGAGAAGTGCTTTTATTTTCAACCCTAAGAAATGAAATCTGGATGGGCTTTTTTTTTCCCCCCTCATTTTATTTTTTTATTCTCCCCAGTGTGATCGCCTGAGCAAGGAGGCTCTAATGGAGCAGAGGTGATCAGCTGGAAGCTTCCAGAGAGCGTGGAGCTGGCGAGTAGGTTGTTTCCTATATGCTGAGATGTAAAAAAAAACAGAAACAAAAAAACAGTGTGGTCCAGAAAGAGAACGTAGGTCGAGATAAGTGTCAGAGTGCAACCAGAGTCCAGGAAATCACTGAAACTGAACATCTTTGAATATTTGAACAGATCTTGTACAATCAGCTCATTTAAACTGAGTTAAAGAACATAATGGCACATCACTGTATCGATATAATAAAAACCAACACATTTAACGGATAAATTGCCGTATTTTGGGCTTAACTTTCCAATTTGTGCGTTTGTCATAAGGCTGATGTGTGGTATTACCAAACAAATCAGAGCAGAGATGTGCTGATGGGACGCCACAGCTGATTCACTTTAAAAATGTGGAATTTGTTGTAAGCCAACCAGAAAAGTTGCCCCATCACCTTTTCATTCTCTTAGGATAAAATGTTTGCAAGAGTAGTTGTTGTAATGGCTGTTGTTCACAAAGAGTTCTCAATGTCCACGTTCCAGTGAAGCTCACATGAAGCCTCTAAATTAAACGACATGCTCAGAATTTCATCACTTAAAAAAAACTAATAATAAAGTCAGCTGCGTTCTCCCAAACATTTAATTTCACACTAAAAACGACTTCTGCTATCAATGCTCACTTGGCCGACTCAGATTCCAGAAGTTTCACACTCGTCTCAAGGGAATTTAAAACTTAGCTCAACTTTAAAATGTGTGTTCCTCTCACCAGAAATCAACTTTCATGCATGAATTATTATATATATATAAAAAGACATTTTATTCAAAATGCTGAAGGAGTTACAGACGTTTCCAGTGTGGGCTTAAAATAGTACACGGTGATGAGTGTACCGCTATTGAGACAGATCACATTTTAAAGGTCTCTGGTGTCACATGTGGATTAAGGAGAGCCAGGACCCAAGTGTAGATTCAGAAGTTGGTCTCAGTTTACAAAAAAAAAAACCACCACGAGAAAAACTAATCGCCCAGGAGGAAAAAACTCACTAGCACCCAAAAGGAAACACTGGAGAAAATGGGCACGGGAGGCAAAGCAGGTTCTCGTGATCGTAGTCATGACAGAAGGCATGCGAGTCAATCGTGTGGCACAGGGAATCTTTGGAGGTGGCTTAAGTAGCCAGGCTGATTACAGGGCCTTGGGAACAGGTGGGATCAGTGAAGCAGCAGCTGCTGCGAAAACACACCATGACACTTGTTTTTTTGAGTGTGAAAACCATCGTCCCACATTCATATGCAACAAATAAAGTTTCTCCACACTGTCATTACCAGGATGCACAAATGCAACTAGACAGTCCTTGTTGTTTTTGACGGGGTTAGTGTGTGGGGGTTACGGGAGAGGTGGGGCATCAACGTTAGCTTTTCAGGAAAGATGCTGATGGGCTGTGCACACACCAACAGAACTGTGGCGTCACTCTAGGATGGTATTCGGGCCCAAAATGCTGGAAACGTCCAAAACTTTTGTGGATCCACCTGCTAATGAATTGCCACATCTACTTGAAGGTGGATAATTTGTATTTTGGAGAATAAATGTAAAGCCACTTGAAAATGGCCTCACATTATTTTGGTCTCGGCCTTGACTCGGTCTTGCACCCACAAAGTCTTGGTCGGTCTCGAGTTGGGTGGTCTTAATGCCACACCACAAGTGACCACTAGTGCACGAAAGTGTTCAGTAAAGTGTTGACATTAGCACAGCAGCTTCAACAGAACAGAACTTGTGTGCAGACGCTTGACTGTTGGAAGTACCATCTGTTTATTCAGCTCAGAGGTAATGATTTGATTCTGCCCCATGCACCTATAGTTCTGCATTGTGTTTGTATGTGTGTCTTATACACACAACAGACCTACATAGGGATGATTTACAGCCAGATGGAGGCGCTATATTTGACCATGGAATAAAAACATGCAGAGCACATAGTAAGACTTTTGCTGCTTTTGCAAACTGTATCCCCCTTGGGAGAGTGGTGAGATGTTCAGTGCCACCCATTTGGACGAGCTTGCACATGCACTCAGGGACTCATTACTCATAAAAGCACCAGATCCTGCTTCCTTATTTGGGTTCCACGTGCTGTCATTGAGCGTCTGATATACGTGGACAAAGTGTCGGACTTTTAGAGGCTTTTAGATGCTCAATACTTGATGATAAGGACAATAACCATTTACAGCCATAATAATAAATTCGAGTTTTGAGTTTTCTCAACTTCGCACTGTAGCGAGAAGGTCCCTGGATTGATTGGGGGGGGGGGGTCTTTCTATGTGGAGTTTGCTCTCCCCATGTCTGCGTTGGTTCTCTCCGAGTTCTCTGGGTCCTCCCACCTCCAAAAGCATGCTGAGGTTAATTGGTCACTGTAAATTGCCCGTAGGTGTGAATGTGTGCTTGAATGTTTTTCTGTCTTTCCTGTGGCCCTGTGCCAGGGTGTACCCTGCCGTTCACCCGTTGACAGCTGGGATCAGCTGCAGCACAACCATGACCTGTAACCAGAGCCAGTGGAGGGTGATGAATGAATGAATAAAAGCAGACTTGACCAGCTCAGTATTGTTACAGAACCTTTTTTCCCCCCTAAATACATGACTTGCAAATCTCTGCACTCCACCGCCGTCTACGGAAAGGATTAGAACCGATGGGTATGAATGTGAAGATAAGTGAAAAGCTCTGTTTTGAAAGTGAGGGAAGGAGTATCTGACATGTCTTGAGCCACAGGCGAGACAGATCCTCAAACAAGCTGAAACGGTTGTTAGTACATCGTAAGTGCTGTCGAACAGCATCCCACTCATTACTCTCTACAGAGATATCTTTTATTCATCTCTGCTGTGGCAGAATGGAAGGGCAACACAATTATATTGAATGTCAACACGTGGCATGTTATGTTTTTAAATCTGGTGGAAATGAAGCGGAAAAACCCTGAATTAAAATGAAACTGCCAAGCGTGGCGCATCAGAGTGTAGAGTGACGTGAACGTCGTTCGTGTATTCAGAGTTTGCGTTTGAGACATAAGGGTTCAATTAAAAAGGCGTCTGTGCTTGAATGTCCCTCAGTAACTGCAATGTAAATAACAGTGTAAATAACAATAACTGTTATAATTAACTTTTATCTATTGGAATTTTTTGTCTTTTGCATTTTTAAAATTCTATTTATGCTGAGTTCTCCAAAAGTGACTGAAATAGTGTCAGTTCATGCAACAACAGGCTCTTGTGCACACGTGCAGGTGGAAGAAGGCAAACACACTGAGGTCTGGTATCTGGCACACAGCATGTCCTAAGCTATTTGGGCGTGTAGCATGAAAAAGGACAGATAATTGGGTTTATTACCGGCATATTTTTAGCTCCTATTTCTCCATACGCAATTTACAAAAGACGAAGGACAAGAAGGGTGGAGGGAGTAAAAGGAGTGGAAATGAAGAGCAGGAGGGGTAACGGAGGAGTAGAGTTTAATGAGGGAAGGAAGAAAGCGATAGAAGGAATGGGCCACAGAGATGAAGCTTGGTTTGCATCCAGGTTTGTTCATGAAGGAGCAGTAATGTTTCTTCCCTCAGGCACAAGGCAGGAAGACAAGAGAAGAGAGTTCTCCGGATGACTGCAGGGGCGCCTGACGAGCCCTGTTTATTTAAGAGTGCAACCGAAGGAAATTTAAGCAGCACTGGGAGCTAAACTTTCCACCGTGATGCAAACCCTCTGCTAAATGTGGAGTTTTCTTGGCTCGAGGCGTCCCGTCACTTTGAAGAACTGTTAACAGATTTATTTTCATGGCAGAGTCTCGATTCACTGATTAGAACAATACAATTAGCAGGCGACAATAATCAGCAGAAAGAAGCACAAAAAACATGGACTGAATAGAAGAGAAGGATAGAATGATGATGGCCCCAGATCACCTTGTCTTTTCACTTTAATACGTTGATTACAATAATAATAATCATAGTTATTATTTTTATTGGAGTATCACACTCTGATTTTATTGGAGTATCACACTCTGATTTACCCCTGCTGGGGTCACCAACCTTTTGGAAACTGCAGGTGTAATCCTGCCAAAGAACAGACCCGTGGGTCCAAGCTTGTGCCAATTGAAAATAAAACATCCATTCTTGATGTACAGCTCTTTAAATTTCAACTTCAATTTCAATTTCAACTGTGGTTGAAGTTCTGAGAGTGGGGCTGACAATTTTTGTTTTTCAAAGAAATAAGCCTCAAAATGAATCATTCCAAAATAACAGACACCTCCAGAGGCATGTTTGTTTGTTTTAACACTTTTAGCAGGATTATGCAATAAAATACCAACCCATATCATCAAAACACATAAACAACTACTTTATTAATGCTTCACGTTCACTGCTGTGAGAAATGTTTCTGCAAATTGGGACTGAAATTTAATTACTAATAATAGTGCATCAATCTCACATGTGCTTTTCTGTACACTCAAGATACTCAAAGATGTTTTCCATTGGATCCATTATTCATTTGTCCCACAGTCACACTGATGGTGGTGGAGCTACATCTGTAGCCACAGCTGCCCTGGGGCAGGAAAGGTACAGCAGCTGCCAATTCGCGCCAATGGCTTCTCCAACCACCACCAAACACCAAAGGTGTAAATGTGTGCACAACTGGTGCCTTTACATGTTGCCCTGTGATGAAACTGTTCGGCTCCCACCAAACTGTGATCTGTAACTAGAGCAAGCGGAAGATGGTGAATGACAAAAACAAACAAATAATCAGGTTTTACATCTGTATTGAACATTGGAGTTTTTTCAGTCAACTGATTATCCAAAGTAATCACAGTATTTGGCATTAAAAGGTGCCACTGTGAGTCGCTGCCCTTCCTCTCATGGACAAAAGGATCCATATCTGACACAAAGTGCTGATGTGAAGAGCTGCTCTCCCTTAAATCAGCAGTGGAGCAGGCGAAGTGAGGCTGAGCTGTGCATGCAAGGGGTGGCACAGCACAGAGAGTTGGAAGAAATGAGCCAAAGATCACTGTGCTGGAAAACTGTCATATCAGTGAAGAACAGTGGCAGCAGAGAGACACGCCGATTGGTGATGAAGGCAGGCTGGTTTATGAAAACACATTTTAAAAGGATTTCAGTACTGCCACATGGAGCTGCAGCTGGCTTATCATTATGTCATAATTTTATTTATATGTGAGAAATAAACCTTGTCATGAGAAAACCAAACTATTAGTGATATGTTCCGGGGTTTTTTTTAACAATTAATTCATCTTGCGAACCACCGATGATTTGATCTCTATCACCTACATTTGAAATCAATCTGATAATATAAGTAATCTTAAAGTGACACAGTGTTCGATAACAGATAATGAGTTATATCAGGTAAAGGCTGAAGGTTCTTATCTTCATGACGTCACAGATGAACTGTTATAATATTTGTGCTTCAATTAATTCAATTAAGTTTCAATGAAATTTTCCTCAAATCTATATAAGATGTGAATGAGATGTTAATTAGCACATTTTTGCAGCTTCTCAATAACATGAATAAACTAAGTTACACACCAACGACATCGCGTTACACAATCACGTGGACAGCTGCTCTGCTCCGTCCTTCACACACACACACACACACACACACACACACACACACACTCACACTGACATAGCATCTGTCATCCTTTATGCTGCAGTCAACCTTCTATTGATAGGTGCGTAAAGTGATAAACACACACACACACACACACACACACACACTATATCTGTTCAAGACAGCAGAGGCTCATTGTGTTTTGCTGATGTGCTGAGTTTAGGAACCCTTTATTCAATTTTGCTACGATAAACGATTTGAAACAGTTCTTATCACAATCTGTGTGTGTGTGTGTGTGTGTGTGCGCGCACGCTCATACAGGTGTACATAAAACGGTCTCCAACTTCAGATGGAACGTGATGTTATTCTCACCTGATATCATCTTCCCTTTGGCAACTGGGCACATTTGGGCATTTGCTTTACACACACACATACACACACACACACACACACCAGCCATTGTACAAGATCCAGGTTAGCGAGAGCTGGAGAGAGTTGCTCAACGGAGCCTTCATAATCTGCAAAAATCCTACACCACCTGGCTGTGCCTAGAAATTCTGTCCACAAAGGTTATGAACAGAACCAGAGACAAATTGAATAAAGAGTTCCTAAACTGGGAACAGTTCCGATGTCCCAAAAGCCAGCTTCCATAACCGGGATCGGACCACCAAGGCCCCCACCTTGGTCTCCTGACCAATCCCCACTGCACCGGACCCTTCCTTTCCCTCTTGCGGGTGGTGGGACCACTAGAGGACAAGCCTATTTCCCACAGGCCCCCTGTCCCACGCTCCTCTCTGCTATCTACCAGCTGATAAACCACAGGAGAGTCTGTTCTGTGCTATTCTACCATTTTTTAACTACAGTAACAAACCAGTTTTCAGTAACAATACGATAACAAACAGCTGATAAACCCCTCCCTCTGGTTTTGACCAGAGGGTGTACCAGTGTTCTCTATCTAGTCCCCACTCTGTTCACCCTAAGAACTGATACTTCTACTCTGTCTTGCCAGATTGACCTTTAGTGTTTGTGCAGTGTCAGTAATTCGACAAAAGTGATTAAATGTTTTTTCTCTCTCTCTGTCTCTCTCTCTCTGCTCATTGCACACACACCCTGCCCCGCCTTTTCATGAAGAACTGCTGCTGTCAATATTCAGCTGGGTGAATCTGAGCTGTAAAATAATGCATATTTTATTTTCATGGCCTGTTTGGTTGCTTATCGACATTTTAAGACTGCATGCATGTGTGTGTGTGTGTGTGTGACTGAAAGGATTTGTGGCTCTAGAAGTATTTTAGAATATGTGAATGATGTTATTTCAAGAGAGATTTGAAACATTTGTGATGCTTTTTGCTTTGTTTTTTGTTTTGTCATTTTTGGTGTGAAAGATGATCAAATAATCACCAACCAATCGACACCAGTCGAGTTTTCATCGTCGTCAAATAAGTCATTGATTTGTTTTTGTTGTTGTTGTTTTTTTTTTTTACCTTTTAGACAGTTGCTCATTCATTCATGAATATTTAATGTTATATGCAGCAGTAGGTTTGAAAAATCAGTGGATAATGGCTGCGTATGTACTCAGGGTCTTGCTCAAGGACTCCGGAGGAGCAGTGTTTCAAACAAGAGAGCGTCTCTCCTGATCCACAGTCACCTCCGAAAGTATCAGTTCTCATCTCTATATGTCTGTATTACTGTTATTGTCGTATTACATATAAACCTGAGCTCAGAAACTGGTCCGTTAAATGTGTAGAAGGTTCAAACTTACACATTTCCTTTACCTCTTTACCGCTTACAGTGTAATAAACATACAGTTAGTGGTTTCATCAGCTTTGTTTGTTCATTTGTCATCTTCTGCTCGCTCATGTGAGGGGTCGTGGTTCATGCTGGAGCTGATTCCAGCTGTCAGAGGGTGAATAACGTCACCACGTCATGGCAACCACCGACCACCGTTGACTGAATGAGAGTCAACATGCACAAAACACAACACTGAAGAATAGGACCGTTTTAATACATTCATCTATTTACACCCAAAAGTTTGATTTTCACAGTGGACAACTGGTGAAAAGATGGATGATGTTTGTGCACACAATCGCATTCATTTATGACCTTGACACGTCACTTTCATAAGACCACCTGACTGTAGGGGCATATACCCTTTAAACATAGAGGTTTGGTGTGTGTGTGTGTGTGTGTGTGTGTGTGTGGTGGGGGGGGG
>CAAKHB010001930.1:0-20525 GCA_901007665.1 Aeoliscus strigatus | reverse complement strand
TGTGATGCCGGTGCAACACTTATGGAAATGCCAGGCTTTGTGTTTGCAAGGCATGCAGATTGGTGTGTGTGTGTGTGTGTGTGTGTGTGTGTGTGTGTGTGTGTGTGTGTGTGTGTGTGTGCATGTTTGTAGGAAATCAGCATGTTTGTTTGAGTGTGTTTGGGCTGATGTACATGGGTGAGTAGTTGGAACATGAGTCTTTAATTTGGATTACTCTTCACTTAAGCAGCAAAAATAATATGCGTATTAAAGGACAAGAGGGGCAGAGGATAAAATGAAAACAAAAAACTTCTGATGCACACACATAGACCCAGTTTAACACACAAGGCAGTTTGTTGGTACTATATAAATGCTGATTTACTTTTGAATCAGTATATACATAGTTTGAGTCCTGTCTTGATATATGTAGATCCTCCAATTCAATGTGAAGTTTTATCCAAAAGAACTGACGTTTTTTCATATACGTCTGATCTATATATTTATACTCTCCCTACATCTTCCTCCCTCCTCCAACAGCATGCTGAGGTTAATTGGTCACTGTAAGTCCCCTTGTAGGAGTGAATGTGAGGGTGAATGGTTGTCTGTCCTTCAGCTGGTGACTCGTCCAGGTTGGACCCTGACGTTCACCCACTGTCTGCTGGGATCAGCTCCAGAACAACCAGGAGACCCGTAACCAGAGAGAAGATGAATGAATGAATGAACATTGCTCAACATGGCAATGAGTTGACAAAATAAATTATTCGGTTAAAGAATTATGATTGACAGGTTGTGATTTTTTATTGTGAGTTACTGTTAAACATCTGAGGGAGAGTGACACTGATTCTGGACTTACCTGACTGCCATGCTCATAATATTTCAGCTTTTAAAACACTACAGGCGTTTTCACAGCAATGTATCACTCCTACACCTATGAACCCTAATTAACCTATAGTTCCAAACACCACATTTTTGGAATACATTATAATAAATGTACACATAATAATGTGTTTGATGAATTTTGCTCTTCGATTGAAACAGGAGCACCTACTTGGACCTCAATTAACATACCAGCCCCACCCGTGACATGTTTCCAGCGTAAAGCTGAACAACAACAGGGGTCGTGGCCATGTTTGACAGATATTCATCTCTCTCAACCAAATCAGACCCGTTTGAGGTCAAATCAGCACTAAAAATAGACTATTGTGATAGTAAACGATCACAATGTCACAGACTAATTATTTAATACTAATTAAATGAATAATATTAATAATATATTATTATTATATATTGTAACAATATATACTACATGCACCATTATATCTAGAAAAAAGAAATGAAGAATCCATATTATGTGATACTGAATTTATATTCATCAGTTATGTACTTCATGAATTTGCTTCATGGCATTTATGGATTAAAAAAACAAAAACAAAAAACAGACCACCATCATTCAGTAGCTGCTACATCTAATTTCTTTGAATGTCTTTGTTTTTTCTTCTTCTTTTTTACTGGTATCACACCATTGTTTTCGATAATGCATTTACTCTCCTCATATGGAATGTTTTAATTTTGGATTTGATGATTCAGATGTTTGTGTGCAATTCATCTTATACCAGGAATAAATAAATTGTGTGTCATATATCGACAGTGGGTCTCACAGCTATTTTTTTTTTCTTCTTTTTTTGGAACTGCAAATACACAAAAAGTCTGAACTAATTGGATCTGAACAGCAATTCATAGGAGAGCACTCTGCTCATTTAAAGGGGAACAAGACGAACTGCACCAGTGCACAGGAGCCTGACACTGCAGCCTTAAACCTGATAATGACTGGATGGTCGAACAAAGCCTTCACCACGCCAATTTTCCTCTTTTTTACTTTATATTGTGTTCTTTTTGGTTGTGGCAAGTTCATCTTTCTTTCAGTTGCACTGACTCACTGCCCTACTTGCCCAAACTGCAGCCAACTGAAGAGAATGACATAAGATAACCTTGAGCACAAATTAGTTTTCATGCCACTATGTATATCACACCAGCTGAAATACAGAAAATATACTAAAATAAACAACATGCACGCACACACAGGTGAAATTTCATATTCTGTCACACAGTGTAAAATGAAAGTAATGTATTCACAGTGGATACCTGTGTCTTTGCAGGTAAACTTGGCCTTGGGGTCGCACATTCTTTTGGTACCGTAACAGTCTTTCTCATCGCTGCCGTCCTCACAGTCCTTGTCACCGTCACATCGCCAGCGTTCGGGAATACAGGTCCCATCTGTGACACAGTGGAATTCCTCTGCACTGCACTCAATCACCGATGGCAGCGCTGAAACAAAGTCATTTAGCAGCTGATTGAATTGCTTCATTGACCACGCTGCCACAGGTTAAGGCACAAAATTATTGACCTACTAATAGTGTAAGACATATTTCAATATAAGCCCTGCACTTAGTAGTAATTATCTCCCACAGGGAAGTTTTTGTTTGCCTGCCTGTTAGCAACTTGACACAAAAACTACTGAGCAGATCCTCATGGAATATTTACCAAAGATGTCTGTTTGCAAAGAACACATTTACATTTGATCACTGTTGTATTATATGGGAAAACATTATTAAAGAGTTACTACTTTTCTTTGCTGGTTACTCATTGCTAACTTGGGCACTACCACCACTTAACAACAGAATGTTCTAGAAACCTGCTGTCAAGGAAACAGTACAGACTTTTCATGTGCCCAGCCCCATGGATTTCTTTGACCCATTATAGACGGGAGGTGGCGTGCGTCTTTCTACGTGGGTCTTTTAAGGACGGGATGACTTTTGTAATGAAAATGTATTTTTCCACCAATTTCCTTTTTCTAGGCTGATGAAATCTTCGTTGGCCTGAAATCTCTGATGAAAACTTCATTGGCCTAGAGACAGGAACGAGGTGGAAAAACACAGCTTCACTATAAAATGACATGAACGTCATCCCATCCTAAGAGTTGCGAACTTATCAATTTTGTCGCTATATGTAGCGACTTTTCAGACCCCTCCAGAGACATTTTTTCACAAAAGCTACTAGCGACAAATCCTTTTTCTGGTGTTATAGGAAACTTTTCTGCTGGTCGCTGAGTCAACAGCATGTATCACTCCAGTTCCTGTCTGTTCTCAGTGGCTAGCGGAGCGGCCGGCAGGTGCTGCACGAGCCGACCCCCGTCCCAAAGCACTTACAGGTGGTCAGTTCTGCATCAGTCCCAGCTGCTGCATCCCGAGCAGACAGCAGATATAGATGATGTTCTAAATCTGACGATTCTGGCTAACACTTAAAAGTCAAATCTAAAAAGCACTTCCTCAGCAGCTGAGGCAAAGCTGAGACAGATTCAATCCCTTGAGGTAAAACGAAGAAAAAAGTAGACCTCAGGGAAATAAGAACGCTGCAGTTTCCCATCATCAGGAAATGGTTTGATGAATAGTCTTCACATTCTAGTGACAAGCTAGTGAGCTGTGAGGTTTCTAGGAGCTTGCATGAGGTAATTAGATTAAATGATTCAGCTCCTGATGGAACGGAGATGAGATTGGATTAGTCACACATGAGGGTGAAAACAAACTTATTGGACTCAAGCTGATTCATTGTTGAACTTGTAATTACAACAGCTACATTTCTACGCTGATTGGAAATTATCAGTGAGGATCCAGTTGGATCATTTTGAATTTTCTCCGTCTGCTAATATCTAATACTAATAATATACTAATAATAGATATTAATAATCAGATCTATTAGCTGCCAGGTAGCAGCAAATCTCTACAAACAACAACCCTGATAACACACCATGTGGCATCTGTCTGTCTGTCTGTCTATCTAAATCATTTAACAGATGATAATAGTACAGGTTTGTTTATTGGTGATGTTTTTTCAATCAGTGGTCATATACAGTAACTTGTTTGTACAGCCTCTATACATTACAGATCTGCAGACACCTGTTTTTGCTTTACAAATATGACCTATGACCTAGGAATGACAATGTCCATCGCCCAGACGTTATTTTTGCATGTAGTTTTTTAGACTCGTTCACAGTCAGCAGATTTGAGCCTTGACTCTTTATTCTAAGTTTTATTTTTTGTAATGCAACCAAACATCAGAGCATTAATGAAGATCAAACTACAATTGTCACTCACTCTAGCTTCAATTCAAAGACATGAATCGACGTTTTCTACTGTTTATGTCACATTCCTCACATTCTTCCCCACTTTCTGTAGAAGGTTTTCGTGTGATTCACATACCTTCTCACGCCACATTTAATCCTTTCTTGAATATCACTGTTTTTGGCCATTCATGATACTCATATTTGTTTCTGCTGCATCTAAAACCAGCCTGTTCTTGCACATCCAGTTACAGCTCTGATTAGACAGCAGTGCAGCTGTTGTTGGTCCTTTAGCAGGTATTTCTACTTGGATGATATCATGTATTGTGCAGCACTGTCAGGCTCTGTTTTTGTTCATGCTGCTTCTCCTTGGGAGAATCTACCAGTAGACGTTCGGGGCTCAGACATAGCAGGTAGACAGTGGGTGTTAAATTATGGAGTGATACAGACATTCAGAGGAAAACGCTTTGCCATCAGACGATCTTATCACAGAGGACAGCAGATTGTGATGAGATATGGGTCACAGCATGTTCAAGGCTTGTCCCTGGACACAATACTATTTCCCCTATTGTTGAAACTGGACAGAAACATGTTTTAACCGTTAAAATAATGCAAACAAAGACATAGTTCCTGTCAATGCACTGAACAATTCTGTGAATGAATTGTTTTACTGAAAGGATTCAGTACATTCAGTACATGGAAAATACTGCCCATCACTAACTCACCTCAATGTTCTTGTCCTCTGTTTAAAAGTTAGCATTCTAACATGTGTTCCATTTGTACCGAGTAAAATATTCCTTTATTTTTATTATTCATTTATTTCGTAATGTATTAACACAAAAACTGATGTATTACTGTAACTGCATTATTTGTGTAACTCCCAACACTGGCCCCACTGCTTCTATGCCGAGTGAGTGTGTTTGGGTTGGTGTGAAACACAGAGCACTTGCCAAAGTAATATCAAAAAGTGTAAAAGGGTTCAAGCAGACATACTAAGAGGGTTGTCAGCATGCGGTAAAAAGTGCGGTAAACCTACCCACTGAGCCACCTCTGCAGCTCATGGTTTCATCACTGAGGTCGCCACAGTCATTGTCACCATCACACGCCCAGTTGTCTGGGATACAGCGGCCATTGGTGCACTGGAACTGTGTGTTGGAGCAGGACTGGACACACCCCATTTCATCACTGCCATCTCCACAGTCATCATCTACCAATCACAGGAGTAACATGCAGGGTGTAATGACACTAACTTAAGCTCCTTTGACTGATGGATGCCAAAGTTCATTTATGAACATACAGTATTCAAAAGTACTTGTCCTCACCTGAGTCACAGTGCCACTTCACACTAATGCATCGTCCATTGGAACAGCTGAATTGTGTGAGGACCTCACACGTGGGGAAGGCTGAAAGCACAATTAGAAAATGTGGCAGTTACAGTTCCTGTCAGGTGCAAAACAGTTATTTGATATAATAATCAGTCATCACACACACTGTGGAAATATGAATCTTGACTGTTGACATACACCTGCATACAAAGGAGGACTTGACACATATCGTATATTCTAAATGACTATTTAAAGCTGTTGATGATGTTCCGGTCTAGTTTTTTAAAAAAATATGAAAATATGGGTAGTTTGCAACCCATCTTTCTGGGTTGTATGGGTCAGGGTAAGGGGTAGTGCTGGCTAACGGACTGTTAGCTAGGTATTCTAGCCAGCTACCGTGGGTAGCCCATTAGCTAGCTAGTGTGCATGTGTGTGGTTATTGTATGTGTGCAAGAAATCACATTATTATTGTCCCTCTACTTTATTGAATCTGTAACTACAGAGGCATGCAACACCCCCCTGGAAGCTGAAAGTACAATTAAATCATTCCATTTTTTTCAGACTAACAGTTTAAGAGTGTACTTTATTTTCAAAACAGGCACAATTGTTGTCTTTTGCAAGAGCTACACATCACACCAGTTTGTTTCTTTGTTTTTTGAGTTGTTTGGTCATTTAGCTTTATTTGGAAACATCTTAGCTGAATCCACGTTGTCCACATTCCAATGCTTTGTGGATGTAGATTGTCTGCAACTGCCATGAACCATAGTGGGACATCAAGGCGGGGACAGATGAAGGAAGGATGCACGCTCGTCTTTGGTCTAATGTGCATATTGTAATTAACGACAAGAGATCGCATTAAATGAAGTCACCATGCTGGGGCAAACATATTTTCATTTGTGCAACTGTTCCTCACAAATGCACCCCCTGCAAACTAGGGAATGAGATGTCTAAAGTTTATCTCATATACTCCATCTGTTCAGTTCTGTGTGCCGTGACAGTTTGACGGTGTTGCTGATGGAGCCTTTGGGTGCCTGATCCTCTGAATCCTGTTTGAATCATGAAACACACGTCATGTATTAATTGGTGGGTCTGCAGCAAGAGCCAAACTTATTATCCTGTGTGTTTAATATTATTCTTATTGGTGGGTCTGCCAACGGCAGAGCCACACTTACAATCCCGTGTGTTTCTTCTTATTATTATTATTGGTGGGTCTGCAGCAACCTTGGTGAAACAGTTATAGCGTGCACAGATTACGAAATATGCACGAAAACGTGCACGATTTTTGCCATAGAAAATGAATGGGAGGAAAAATGAAACTGTGTCGATATGATGTACGGTTCTCACGCTACGGGCCCAAAAGAGGCCTTTTTTCCTTAAAATACATGTTTTGGCCAAACTCCAATTTATTCCCAATCTTTATCCTTAAAAAAAAAAAAAAACTATATACCGTTGGATAGGTCTGCTTCCTCTGAAGCCGAGAAAAAAAAAGTTGTCAATAGGATGTACGGTTCTCATGCTACGGGCCCGAAAGCGGCCGAGCAGGCAGAAAGGGGAGAAATCAGCTGGACAACTGGTGCCTGTCACACACATACACAGA
Organism: Aeoliscus strigatus; assembly: GCA_901007665.1. Taxonomy (NCBI): domain Eukaryota; kingdom Metazoa; phylum Chordata; class Actinopteri; order Syngnathiformes; family Centriscidae; genus Aeoliscus; species Aeoliscus strigatus. Next base: position 13,507 of record CAAKHB010001930.1, on the reverse strand, counting down.
CTCACGCACCAACATCGGCCTGTTGGTCTGTAGCTCTGCCATACGTTCACCTACGGCCGTAAACTATACATCTACGCGTTCAGGGAGTCATCGCCGTGCCAACCGTGGGTGCTTCGCCCACACACAAACTCCACGCTGAAGTGGACTTTTTTTTTTTTTTGTGAGTGTATACACGGAAAGAGGTTTTAGCGTCCCAAATGTCACAGAATATGCATTAGCATCCTGTGTGACCACCGTGTGTGACCATGTGAGATTATTGGATCAGGTCCAAGCTGTGACCAAACCCGCCAGATTGCACTTATACATGCAACTGCTCCATTATGCTGAGAAGCAAAGGAAAAGAACAGCTCTCAGGTCAGTTCTTCTGCCAATATGTATGCCAACCAGACCAGAATGCCTGTGGGATGGTGGTGAAAGATGGAGGTTGTCCATGCCATGTAAGCAGAAAGTCAAACAGGAAGTCAGTGATATCATTTCATGGTCAAAATAGTGCTTCACGGTGTGTTTATGTGTAGATGGGAATCTGTACAATGTGTACAATGTTATGACTTAAAATTGGGGAGGGAAATATGTGTTTCTATGAATACCTGGCTACATGTGTACATGACATGACATTAAACAGGAAGCAGACATAATTCATTCATAGCCCCCGTGTCCACACTGAAATGAGGCCTACTGCTCAGAGTGAAACTGTGCCACGACACAATCATGTTTTGTTTTTTATAACCTCACAACGCAGGCTGGTGGCAAACTGTCACCTGTGTAATCAGCTTGTATCTGATCCAACATCCGTCACTGCTGGCAGGGAGACTTTGTGAACTAAATTGAGCTAAGTCACAACATCAATATTCTCAGCCAGAGCTGCAGCAGGCACAGGGATATAGATTCTGGTTACTTTTGTAGACTACTGAAATTCTGGGGATTGGTATCTGTACTCTTATCAGACACTACTCTGATTTGGAGATATGCCTACTGTAAATGCAGCACTTTTCTAGTATCCTTCAGCTGTGTTGACTCCAGTAAGAAATGTCTAAAATATAATTGATTTGTTGACACCTGCCTGGAACATGTTGAGAAATGTGTCTGTATCAGACATGAGTAGTCTGTATGCCCCTAAAATGTGTTAGGTCGTACTGACAGCCCACGACTGGTTGGAATTTAACATTCATTAAAAATGAGGCAAGAACATCCATAAGTAATGACGCTTTCCACAAAACACGAGCCAGGCTAAAAATGAAAAGCCAGCATCCATAAATGATGACGGCGTCATGTGAATAGAGAGCCCAATATGAGACGCTGTGTGACAACTACTAAACTACTGACAAATAAAATCCAAATTAGCATCAATCTCTGCGGCAGCCACCACTGAGCTTCAGGTGTTCTAAAACCCACAATAGCTCCAGTGAAGCTAAGTGAGCTGCCAAAGCTGCACAGTGGAGTGTCTGTAAAGACCGGATGCCTGAGGAAGCGTTGACAACAGAACGACAGAATATGCTTTTCTGCACAGTTTGATTATGATTGAATGAAGCTGAGCATGAAGTTTAATTACTGCTTGGATGTTTGGGACACGTATTGCAGCAGCTTAGCACACACAATGGGATGCTGAGGCCAAGCAGCACAGTTCAAACATCAATCCCTGTTCACTGATTATATACAAACAGTAAATAAAAGGGGATTCTTGCAAACTTTAGCGTCATTTAAATGTATGCTGGTGATCCATACAGGACTTATAAAATACAACACTTAAAAATCCCTCTGTAAATGAAAGCATTTACACTTTTTTGCGTACAAAAGCTGATTCTTCTTCTTTTCTTTTTTAAACGCCAGTTTTCTGAGATTTTTACTCAAGCTGGCAGTTTGCTTAATACCACTGAGTTAATAAGACAACTACAGAACAAAAGTATGTAGCAAAAGCACTACGTGTGTCTATTTCCTTGTCCCAAGAACATAACACTGATCATTGGCAAATGTCTTGAGCAGTTACAACAAAAACCATCCGGTACAATCACACACCTGCGTACCTGTCACCCTTCCTCAACTGTCCCTAACGGCTGACAGCAACATATGCACACCTCCATGAAGACCTGTCTGACCATGTTAGACGAAACATCAGGTCCATGAGTTTATCTGCATCCAGATCTCTCTCACTCACACACATACACACACACACACTGAATATCACCCACTGGCAGAGTGACAGGAATAATTCAAGCATTCCAATGAGACAAGACCCATCATTTGGTCTTGTTTCCAAAGTAACATTTGTCTCATGGGATTGTTTCACATTGGGTGGGTGAAATCGTAGGCAACTGGACTTCTAGTTTGCTTGAAGATGTTTCGCCACTCATCCAAGAAGTTTTTTCAGTTTTGAACTGACTAGTGGGGAGTCTAGTCTGATACACTAGAAAAGCTAAGGAGGATTTTCATCAAACACAACATCCCGGTACATTTCAAACCCAGCAACACCCTGAGGCAGAGACTAGTCCACCCAAAGGACAAGACACACAGGCGCAAGCTAGACAACGTTGTGTACGCTGTCCAGTGTAGTGAAGAGTGCACTGACCTGTATGTCGGAGAAACTAAACAAACATGACACAGGCACACGGCTCAACATAGGAGAACTGCTTCCCCAGGACAGGACTCTCCAGTTCACCTACACTCAAAGGACAAAGTCCCCTGCTTTGAGGATGACAACGTTCACATCTTGGCCAGGGAGGAGCGATGGTTTGAGAGAAGAGTTAGAGGCGATTTTTGTTTAAGTAGAAAAACCCTCTCTCAACAGGGGAGGGGGGCTAAGACACAGTTTATCTAACATTTACAATGCAGTCTTAGGATCTCTCCCCAATAAGATCAAAAACTACTCCTACCTGCAGCTCCAACCACTCAGTGACCCAACAACTTACAGGTGACTCTGAAAACAATGGAGGGGGACCCGAAACTCACACCCCTTTCAGGTAAGACAACGACTTAACGACCCTCAGATGACTGACAGCCAGGGAGGGTGACCTGATACCAACACTCCTTGGTGTGAGGTAACGACCCAACTTAGTATTAGTAGCAGGACTCCCCACTAGTCTGTTCAGAACTGAAGAAGCTTCTCGGATGAGTGGAGAAACGTCTTCAAGTAAACTAGAAGTTCAGTTGTCTACGATTTAACCCAACAAGATACCATGACCTGGATGACTGAGAACCTTCACAGACATACATTTCAATGTGAAATGCTTTCAGAGAAAAGTCAACTTAATTGGCTATTAAATCATTAAAATGACAGTACTTGTATTTCAAAATCAAAGTTTAAGTTACGTTAAAGTAGAGTTAACTGCATGTGATGATATAATAATATCCACCAAGGTTTTCTGGTGATACCATGATGCTCTGTTAATGCCCTCTAAGCATCACTTTGCACTGTTGCATCAACATACGACAGGCACCAACTTATAACAAGTATATTTAGAGAGATGTGTGAAAGTTGAGTCAGTATAAGTTCACCTCTGCTTAACAATGCTTTTCTTTGTTTACTTCAAGCAATAGTGTCTGAAAGTTACCACAGTAACTCTCACAAGATCAACATTCTTTTCCTCTAGAAAATTGTCTTTCGGGTAGTTGACTGCATGCTGCGACTAATTCCTGCTGTTGAAGGGTGGACACCTGACGCCCTAAGTACCCTCTGATTGGTTAGCATGAGTGATTTGCAAGCAGCCTGTCACACAAAAACAATCACGGAACAAACCCATTAGCACAGACCTAATACATATAGATAGACATGGAAGTGAAGAAGGTTTCTCGCCCTATAAAGTGTTAAGGGATGTCATTTGATCCGCAAAAAAGCACACGCACACACGCACACACACACACACACACACACACACACACACACACACACACAAATGGCAGCATTAGTCAAATTATGGACTTGATTGCCATGACAGACGCAAGACTCACTGCATGATGTTTCATCAGACATATCCCCACAGTCATCCTCCTGATCACAGAGCCAGGCCTGAGGAACACATCGTCCATTCTGGCATGGGAACTGGTCAATCTGACAGGACTGGGCTGAGAGGAGGAAAAAACCTATGTCATTCAATCACATCTGCATAAATCAATGTGGAACATCCCTAATGATCTCTACATCACCTGCTTGTCAATCAATCACATCTGTCAATCAATCACATGTAAGGCACAAGCATGGGGGGAATCATCTTCATAGTACTATTCTAGAAAGCTGGATCATTCACTAAATCTTTCAGTGTGAAAAGATCAAATCAGTAATTTTTGCTAGATTACCTATGTTGCCAAATTTCTGAAAATATATTCATGATCAAACTCATATGCTGTGTTTCAAGTCACGTACTTATATATTTAAACTTGAGTGTGTTCACACCGAATGAGATTGTGAACATGTAGTGTACTACGTTCATTGAACTGTTCACTCAAACGGTCGAAAAGTTCAGTGGATCGATGAACACGCCCCCCCCCCACACACACACGCAGTCGTAGAAATGCTGAACATTCACTCTTGGAGATGGCAGCGGACAACAGTGACACCAGGGAGATATCACCTACCGATGGAATCCGGCTGAATGCTAACGTTAGGTTGCTAGCTAGCAAACCACGGCACATTTTCAGTCATTGACGTTGTGATGTACGTTTGGTGCTTGTATGTGATAAATTGTTGTCTTCACTGTTGATTGAGGTTTAAGAAATGAGGACTGAGGTGTTGGAAATATTCACAAAATGCGTAAAAAATTCACCTTTAAGAAAGTAGTAGAAGAAGAATGTCAAAATGTTTATGTCATTTCTGGTAAGTGGGTGAAGACACTGACTGATTGAGACAGTTCTACCCTGTCAAAATTTGTGGATAGTGTACTACAAAGAAATGTATGTACTAACAGAAATACGTGATTTGAGACACAAACACACTAGACACTTGTCAAATGATCAAACTGAATTGACACACTACGACACACACCTGAGCATGTGCTGTTGGACTCATCCTCATTGTTACCACAGTCATTCGTTCCATCACACAGCCAGCGTTTAGGAATACAGCGATTGTTGCTGCATTTGAACTGATCAACGGGACAGGAATGATTATCTGCAAAAAAAAAAGACAGTAAGTGTCATTTCATTTTGTATATGAAATGAATAAAATCAGACAAAATAAAAAATATATATAATGTAGAAGCCATATATGGAATATATTTATTTTTTCTTCTCTCTAATGCATTCTTGACATTTTTCGGTGTCCTCACATATATCATGTAAAATGAATTTCAGCAGCTCAATGTGCATATTATATATGATTGTTTGTATTATTTTTAATATAATTTTAAGTAGGGTAGACAGCCTAATCCACATGCACGTAGCATGATTGTATCAAACATATTTTATATTCCTATCGCAATCATTGTCACATTTTTATTTTTTATTTGATTCATGCAACTATCCCATAGTTAAGATATGGTCCCACACCTCAGAAAGAACTATTGCAGCGAAAAATTTAATTACTTAAAAAAATAAGTAATATTCAATATAATTAACTACAGTTAAATTTAGCATTTTAATAAGATCATATCAAATCTGGAGGCGTCTGAACAGTTGCTCCTCCACAAATCTGCCTGGCATTGACGGATATCCATTCTCCCATACTATGGATAAGATGGTAAAAAAATAACAATAAAAATAAAAATTATATATATATATATATATATATAGTATGTGTAGTTTAATGGAAGTGGGTGCAGATCCTCACAGCATCTGTGGCTCTCCTCATCACTGCCATCCAGACAGTCGTCATCTCCGTCACACTTCCACGCCATCCTTATGCAGCGGAAATTATTGCACTGGAACTCGTCACGTTTACATCGCTGTGGCTCTAGTCCGCTGCTGGAGACATCTGGAGAAAGAGGTTGGTGAGACCTTAAACTCAACCACAGAAATGATATTTACAGTGTGCTTAGAGGACATAATTGGCATCACTACGTTACAAAAAAAAACATGTTAATAAGGTGTCGTGACCTCACTGTCAACAACTGGGATTCTACTCATATTTCTGGAAACTGAGTGGGAAGATTGTCTCATCTGTATTTTTGAGTTCTCAAAATATGTGCATGCGAATGAATACGTGTATTATTTGATCTTAGTCCCGCAGGATTACATTATACTGAGAAAAGATGATCTTGGGCTTCTCGCTCTGTCTGGTTCATTATGTCCTCCTACCTGCACAGGTGACATTGTTCTTCTCCAGAACCTGGTTGTCAGCGCAGGCACACACTCGGCCTCCTGGGATGGCAAGGCAGAGGGTACCACAGCCCCCATAATTCAAACGGCACGCGTTGTCACCTGCAGAAATAGATCTTGAATAAGGTGTCTTGCTCATTCAAAGCTACAGATCTAAAGCCACCCTTAAGCGCCACACACTTCTTGTGTTGTTTTGTCGATTTCTCAGTGGCAACCATTGGGGGTTTTCATTTAAATCCTGCAAAATGAATGATCCTTTTGATACCAATTTAATATCCTGTCCCAGAGTACGCTTTGTGATCTATAACTATGTGTAGAATGGATTATTGGAGAGAGACATTTGGAATTTTTATGTCCTACTCAGTAGGGGATAATTTTGGTTTTATGGAGAAAGCTGACGTTTTCAAAGGGAAAAAAAACAAACTGCCACATTTATAAAAGTTAATACACCTTTCTTACTTTCATTCAGCACAGCAGCCGACAGCAGTGCCTGAGCCAATGAGATAAAGCTCTTGGTTTCATTAAAGCCAATCACTTATACTGAGGACTGGACAGCCAATGAGTATGTGTGGTTACATCGACCATTGTGATTCACTGTGTGTCTGTACAGTGTGAACATGACTGAGTTACAGCAGACAACCATTTGTCTGCAGCATATAATTATATTTCTTCTGCTCAGAAAAAGGAGCAGGGAAAAAATGCTAACAAATTGGCCTCATGCAAATAATGTAACATAACGTGAGAGTTGTATGCAATGATTATTATTTTTTTTTATTCAACACAATAGTGCCTCCGTTCGCCTGGCTATAAGGCAAGTGACCCATTTACTTGGCTTTCACAGCAGAGCAAAGTGAGTTCAATGCACTCCACTACCTCGGCTATCTGCTCTTCATGGCATTCCAGCAGCATGAATCCATCATCATTTGCTGTAGAGTGAGCAAACCTCAGCATGATATATATTCACAGAGTCATTTCAAGTGATTTCAGCGTGACTGTCATTCAGTTTTATGTGCAGGGTTATAGGCAGATTCTGGGGGGTATCATTTCAAGTATGGGGGTGATGCAGAGGTCACAGGAAACAGTTGATGTAGGTTACAACAATACAAGCAGTAAATACTGAAGAACCACGGATGAGACAAATGAATGCTGATTGAGTTTTAATGTGTCTGGTACACAATTGTTTCTGTGTGTGTGTGTGTGCTTGAAAGACGGAGACGATGTGGATGAATGAGTAGTAATGTACAGCCAAGACAATTACACAGAATGATTCTGTAAGTTATTTAGATTTAGCACTGCCCATCATGTTTGATAGGAAGCTACGGACCTTTCTCAGCGTTGAAATGTCCGCGCATCGCTAATATGTAGACCAAACTCATGTTAGTTCATGTCACATTCATCCAATTTCATCTCAGTGGTCTGACTAGGAACATGATATGTTAATAACCTACAAATAACAACTCAAATTTGTTTCTGTGCAAATAAGTACATCATGAAAATGTTTACAATTAATGAACTGTCCTGTCCTGTTTACATTATTAACACCCTGAAATTGCTTAAGAAGGAATAAGCAGCAATATTCTGCCTCAGTGTATCATCTACACATGTGCAGTTCAACTCACGGTGGATCTACAAAGTTTAGTAACAACTAACAACTTGTCAACATCTTGAAAGTATGGAAGATTATCTAAAAAGAAGTCTCTTTTTTAGGTGATGTGTCTTATTTTAACTGTAAATTAGACATTTTGATTAGAAATAAGACAAATATGCTTGTTAAGATTTAGAATTTTGACAGTGTGTGTGAAGTGGCATGAACTGATTCACCACATAAACTAAACATAAACAGTGCATGAAGCAATTAAATCATTGATCATTGGTTAACACGGTTCTCAGTGTTACTTAAACACTGGAACAGAAACGACACTTAGTCCGACTGAAAAACTGGGGTTGATGTTTTCATTGTAACAGGGCTGCATTGGCATTGTGCAGCCACTTTCTGTTCGGGAGGCTATGGTTCAGCAGCGCAGGATGCAGAGTAAATGAAGGGAAAGCAGCCAACCTTGCTGACTCTGTGCGTCATAGACGCGCAGGCCAAATAGTGGTGGTCTCTCACTCCGCAGCAGAGTGACATCGCCGGTGGTCAAGTCCAGCTGGAAGACCGAGGCATTCATGTACTCCGTCCAAAAGATGAAGTTTCGATAATGAGAGATTCCAAATGGATGATTCAGCTCTTTTCCGCTGTATACAACCTGCACAATCATATAGATGGAAAGATGCCATCAGGCAAAGAAAAAAACAACAATTGTTTATTAAATGGAGGCACACAGCACTGTCTGGGATTGATCATTTGTGAATAATTCATTGGTTTATTACGCCCTGTGGTTGAGGATAAAGGAGTGGCTGGTTTTCAATCATGTCACTGCCAACCAACATTTTTATTTTATTACCACTGTCTGATAACATGCACCGTCACGTGGTCCGTTTCTTCCTCCCTCTCATATGGTTCCTAATGTGGTGCACCTACTTGCTGTGGAGATATGGCATATATTTCATATTTTTCCATTGTGAAACCCGGTCATTCCTGTAATGATTAAAGTAAGTTCTATTTTTCTTCTAATGTTTATTGGAATTCCTTCAATATGCAAACTGGTTTCAGGTTAGCATTGGTGCTGCACATGACTTGCAAACCAGTCAGCACAATCACCAAAAAACAACGAAAATACAAACCAACTAATGGTTCTGTAAATTGATGACACCAAATATAGATTATTTATTTATTATATTTTCTATATTTATTTATCAATTGAAATCAGGAAAATTAGCAGAACTTATCATGGCACAGTCTGATCTGTTAAATTTTCTGATGAAAGCTGTGAGTCCGTTGAGTTGTTAAATAACATAGTGCTCACCTTTCTTCCAGTTCCATTGAGGTGAATCTTTTCGATGTGATCATAGTAGGCATCACACCAGTACATGGTGCTGGAGCTGTAGTCCAGTGTCAGGCCGTTGGGCCACAGCATGTTGGAGGTAACAAACACGCTGCGGTTGGACCCGTCCATCCAGGCCCTCTCTATCCGCCCGATGCTGTCATTGACCTCATCCTCTTCCCAGTCTGTCCAGTACATCCAGCTGTCAGACACAGACACACACACTCTAAGATGTCCAGCAATGAAATAGTCTGACTAAATGTGGCATCATTCATCCTTATGTTATGTCTGAAGAAAACAAAACTAAATGTCCAACTATTCAGTGTCCATCAACATGCAGTTAAAAGTGAGTGCAGGCTTATCTTAGAATGATCTCTGGGGGCCTGTTTTATGCACCAACGGGAAGACGAAATTTGACTTCCCTGCTGAATCATTCACATGCAGCTTTGAGTCATACTGAGAACATAATAAAGAACACAACTGGAAAACCACTGGTGCAGAAAACAGTTTTTAACCTCCCAACGAGAGAGTTCCACACTGAGCTGCAAAAACAAATAATCAGACACCACCGGCAGGGAAAGTGAGTGCATCGCAGCCTGAGAAATCATCCAGGCTTATCAAGTTAAAGTGCTGCTTGACTGCACATCAATGTCAAGTCTCCTAGCCCCACCCCATCCACGACCCCAAAAAGAAAGGAAAAAGGTTTCTGAGACTGTGGGCTGTGGTACTTGAAACATGTTTGGGTCAACGATTTGACTTGATCTGTTCTCTGGGGATTTGTTCTGTTTGAGTGTTGCTGGCTGAGCCATGTGGCCCCGACTATCTCATCTCTGATGGAGGGCTGGTTAAGGGAGGATGAAGCAGAATCAGAAAGAGAATGAGGAATCCCCCTGTCTTGAAGTCATCTTATGACCCCATGAATTATTCAGTGGAGCTTGGCCTACACATACACACCGCATGGACGATAACATATAAAATGGACACACAAGCACACACTTATGCTACTGTTACATTAAAAGAAGAACATTTTTCATGAAAGTATCAGGTTAATACTTCCCTCAGAAAATGTGTTACGTTTCCACCACATCTGTTTGTCTGTCTGTCTTTTAGCAACGTTAGGCCAAACAATACTGATCTAGTTCTTATGGGAATTTTACTGGATGTCTCTTGGAACAATCAAAACGTTCCATGGGGTAACAGAGAAAAAAATCCTCCATTTCAAGCTGTTCAGCATATTTTCTTGGTGGCTACAATCAACCTGTGTAACAATGATTCCCTTGGTAGTTTTAAGCTAAGTTAGTAAGTCAAAACTTTTAACAAATTACAAACTGATTTGGATCTTAAAACTGAATATATGAACCCAATTTGTGAAAAAAAGAACAGGGTCTATTGGAGGATAACAGATAAACAGAGTAAACCTGAAATCTCAAAACAAACACAATCTGTGCTCATGCCCCTGGGCTTTAGTCTCATTGATAGTATTTCCGAACCCACGAGCTTGAGACTGAGTCCTGTATCTTCCAGGGACTGCTCACAAAATTAGATACATATTGGGGTAGGGCTGAAATTGGGTATTTGATATATCCATTCCATTACTGTCATGCAGTGGTGCTCAGCGTTTGCCACAGTATTTATATGTTTACATATAAATTTAGATGTTTGCAGAGCAGATCAGAGTCACTGCATCAATCAGTATATTCCACCTAAAGTAGAATCTGAAGCAAACAAACGACGTCCTGATAAGGCTCGATAACAAATATTATGTATCTGATGACAGAATTGAAGAACAATATTTATAGTTTCAATGCTGCTTCCCCTCCAAGGCACCGGCAGTGGACAATGCCCTGGAGAGGTATCGCTAAATATAATAAAACAGATATGACGATTTTTGATTTAAAATACAATTAGACAGATAGACAGACACTTTATTAATCTCTGGGAGAAATTCAGTTAATTAATGAATATTAATGTGTGCTAATCTAGCGTGATTTAGCTTAGGCTTGATACAAGCAGTGAATTTCTTAAAATCTTGGCGAAGCACCCTAAATAAATAAAAAACAAGTTGGACAATGGAAAAAAAGAAAGATAAATAATAACTGCCCTTGCCTTTAGACTAAAAATAGTTGTCTGGGTGACCACAGCGAAAACACCACGCTGGTTATCTCATGATTTGTTATGTAAAATGTGTGTGAAGATTGTAATACACCCACAAACGAGTCACAAGACACTGAAGCTGACTGTAGGAGTCTTTATCATGTCCACACAGACTGGAGACACCCAACAGAGCAGAAAAGATGGTTTCTGAAATTGCTTTAAGGAATCAGTAGGGAAGTTGCATCCATTTCACCTGAACCTTTGCTAACAGTGCTCACAGAGATCACACACGCTGCTGGATTCAGGCTGGATTCTTATCAGAGTTATACAAAGTTATACAAAAATAGAGCTCCAAACCCTAAACACTCCATATAACGTACAGAGCATTGACAAGCAGATCAAGGATGTTTTGTCCATATCAGCAGGGTAAGCAGTGCTTACCCAATAAAAAATGAGGAAAGGGAATGAAATGTAATAAAAAAGTGCTCATATAAAATTTGCTTGATTTCCATAGGCAGTAGCATTCTTTGATTTTGATCGAAGGTTTCTGATACCTACTATAGGAAGCATCTTTACACTGCTTGTCGGCCTGCTACATTAGAATGCGTGTAAATGACTCATTTATTTGTTTTATTCATTTATTTATTTATTTACAAGTCTTCACCGGCTGTATAATGAGGCCAAGGGCAGCATGCTTACTGGCTTGCAGTACCACAAGCAGACACCAGGTTATAAGCATCGTAGGGCTGTCATTGTAGTAGGAGAGGACTAGACACCTGTCCTGGTTAGTATAACTATATTACTAAAGTTAGTTGAGTGGTTTTCATTCAGTTTGCTGCCAAAATGGGTGATTTAAAGGGATTCAGAGACTGGAATGAAAAGAAGGAATTGTTGGCCAAAGGACGTCCGGTGCCGCCGCTCAACGACCTGCAGACACAGAAGGGAAGAGTCTCGAGGGGATGTCAGCGAGCACGGCATGAGAGGAAGAAATGGCTGTGTGGCTGTGCCAGACCAGTCGCCTTTTTTGCTGTTTGTGTACATTGTTTCCCACTGATGATTTGAGAATGACATGAATCACGGAGTAATCAATGGTGCTGACAACATGACAAGTGAAGCAAGTCATTGTTTTTGGTAGTAATGATTCATTCGGACCTCCACTGCAGTTTACTAGTTGGTTATAGGGCATCAACTGATAATGTAGGCTATGTGTCTCCTACTTAGTGCTTACCCAATCAAAAAACTCATGACATTATGACATGCCAGTAAACATGCTGGAAGATTTTTGTGTTGACTATAGTGACTGGAACCTCCCTCTCTCTGTGACCAATCAGTGGCCGGTAATCTATAGACGACCCATTTTAATATTGGCTAAACTCACTGCAGGTACCAGGTGCCCATATGGAAAAAATGACTTAAAGGTTAACTATGTACTATGTTTATTAAAAGCTATATTTAAAAAAAAAAAAGTAAAAATATGTCCACAGTGCGTTTAGAGGGGTACAGAATGAAAGTGTAAAAAACATCGAATGTAATGTGAATTATTTCATATATTTTGATGGGTTCAACAATGTGTTTATGTTTACACGTACAAACCAACAGTGATTGGTGCATTGTCAGTTGACATATACATTCTCTGTGCTTGGCACAGAAGGCAGAGTCTGTAACTCCTTCAGCAGCAGCTTCACAGCCCCGGAGTTATAAATCACAGAGGTAGAATGACCGGAGAAGAACAGAAACAAGAGTCAATATTGGACAAGCAGATGCTAGATGGACTCCTAGAAAGGATTTCCTTGGCATCAAAACACACACGGTGACTTTTCTCCTCCATCGGTAAGAAGCTAACTCACTAGCTAACTTAGCTAACGTTACTCGTCGTTCAAATCCCTCTTCAACCACGTTACTTGTTTTCATTCTATGACGTTGACCCTAGATATGACGTTACTGGTCGTCAACCATCCACCTCCACACCCAGTAAACGGAGGAACCGGAGGTAGTTCAGTCCTCCTGTCCTGTCCAGTGTTGACGGTTCACTTTCACCACTGTGGTCAGTGTCTATATATTCTATCTATTTGTATTCACTCAGGTCTCATAGACGAGCATGAACATACTGTGAAGTTCTGTCAGATGTTTGTTAAATCATCACACAAATCAGACAGAATCCTCAGCAGGATGAACAGAATGACTAATATCAGACTAGTGATGGTGTCTGTGATAGATCTGTCTCTGATTGATCATGGATAGCAGAG
>CAAKHB010001929.1:0-46472 GCA_901007665.1 Aeoliscus strigatus | reverse complement strand
GCCAATTCAGCAGTGTAAAAGGAAGATGAAAAAAATGCAATTAAATTAAAACACTCATGTGTAAAAGATTATCCACTTGGTTTGGCCTGGAGGAGAAATATGAAAAGTGTAATCAACAGGCAAATGAATGGTCTCTATTTGGGATTACTTCTCTGATTGTTCTGAACTGACTAGTGTGCAGCACCACCAGGGAAGGACACGGCAGATGAGGAACGAGGCAGAGTTAAACCTGATTTCTGTCTTTGCTCTTCTAAGCCACGGGAACAGATCCCTTTTCTCATGTTTGAACCATGCCAGTGACTGTTGGCTGACATTTTGATCCAGATCACCACAGGTTTTCCATACAACCATAATAGGGATGGGTGATACCACACTTTTAGGATTGGACATGATACCGATTTTTCTTCCAATTATTTGAATATTCAATACTGATACTAATCATTTCTTATTGGCATTTTTTTCATTTCATTTTTGTCAAAATACTATTAAATTTAAGACAAATCAATGAAACGCAATTATTTTGTGCATAATCTGCGTATTATATGTATCCATTAATAAAACAAAACCTACAATAAAACACAAAAATTCATTCAATAAATATTTGTGCATTTGCATATTTGCACATTTCATTTATATTCCAAGCATTTCAAGGTCACTTTTGGTGTGCACTTGAGCACCAATTGACCTGAAAGACGTTAGCATTATCTATATAACATATTGAAGAAGACAGGTCATTAGATAACCTTTAAACCCACGAATCCAATGAGTAAAAGCCAATATTGTGCCTGTTTCAGAGGTCCCACAGAATTACAGCTTATTTATGTGACAGCACACAGTCAAATATCAGCAGGAACACTGGGATGTCGTTCTCAGTCCCATTCCTGCTCTGCCCGCAACTGTTTCTAACTACTTTACAAATAATGCATAGTGCTGGCATGTTGCCATCGCGGCAGACTGAAGAAATTCAGAGGTTTTTCCATTTGTTGTGACACTGTAGAAACAGATTTTAGATTCATTTACATAACTTTAACTTCTGTTCTGTAGATCTGGGTCAGTGGTGACAGATTAGATTGACATGTTAGCAACAAGATGGAAATACAAAGATGTCCTGATGAGGCGTCAATCACTGATACCACGAGGGAATGTACAAGAACTGTGAGATTTGATGGTGTGGGTTTCGTCTCACACAGTTTGTGGTGTGTGGACAGACGCCAGCAGTGCTCAGGGATCACATGCATGGGTTACCTATCACTAATGGCCAATTTCATTTCATGACCTGACTTTCATGTCATAGGGGGATAGCACAACTACAAGTGTGGGCTGGCTAACCTGAACAATGAGGAGGTCATATTACAAGGAACCAGGCAGCTGATAATGCAGAGTATCCTGATTGGATGATGGGAATGGTGACCTTGGCAACGACACACGGTCTGTCTCAGAAGCAAGCTTTACCCCTGGAGGATTTACTAACCTGAGGGAAAAGACAAAGGGAAAGAAAGAGATAACCAAAGGGAGGGTTTAACTTCAATCTTTGCAGGAATCTCTCAGCCTGTCGTTCCCATTGGTCTCGCTGTCACGGTAACTGTTACCATGATGCACCTCTAGTGCATTGTCACTTCTAATTCTCTAGTTGTATGGTTAAGTCAAAACTTCCAAAATAAAATACAATAACAATACCTCAGTTTCAGTTAGTTTTCATTTTCAGTTAGTTTTCCCAATTTTCTGTTTGTACTAGTATTATTCTTTGTATGGTGTTATATGGCCCACTTTATTTATTTTCGTCTGGATGGAGCTTATTAAGAAATCACTCTTATTTTTACGATATTAATTTCACATATTTGTAATTATAGTGGTGAGAAAACTGATATACCTTGACTATGACTATACTACTTAAACTAACTGGGTTTTTAGTATTTTACTAAGTTGCAATAAAAATTTTGGCATGAATAAGGAATAAGTTTTAGAAGCTGAGTATTTAGTTTGCACCTGGTTTTCTAATCATAACATGCACAAAGAGTTACTGCAACACTTGTATTTGTGTCAGATGGGCACTTGAATATGTATTTCTGCATGATTATATGTCCATGAAATGTAAACATGGATACCCTCTTATGCTTAACAAACTATTTTAGTTGACTTACAAACCAGCTTCCCCTTTTAATTAATGTTCATGAGTATGTTGACATCACTGGAATACAGATTGTGTGTTGGATGTTGATGCATTCAGATGAGAATACAACATGTGAACTGGGACTCCACCAAGGCTTCAAACAGAATCACTGATTCAACAACCTGCATGCGTTTACAGTAAATATGGCACAGCTGCATTTATGATTTTTATCCTTTAGTTAAACCTCATCTACCCTGAATTGGCAGCTTGAACATTCATTCGTTGCCCTGGTGTTTTCCTTCAATAAATAATAATACAGTATATACTGTATGTTTTAGGTAAATGGGCAAATCTTCCAATTATTTAATGGTATTGTTATGAACGTACGAACATTAAATCTTATAAAACTTCCATGACACCATTTCTGTCTTAAGCGGTGATGGTGATGCTTGAAAGAGACTAAAGCTCTTTGACACTGTCGAAGCCAAAACAAGATAAATATGATAAATATGTTCATAAAACCGTTAGGGCTGATAGATTTAGCATTTTGTGCCAGCTATAATATATTAGTTCAATTACTTTTACAAGTCTAAGTGCACTGGTTACCCTTTTAGAGCAATACTTGCGTCACTAAAACATATTGTCTGGGGTATACAATCGGTTGCTTGTGAGCCAAGCGTTGTTGTACCAAAACAGATCAGTGCCTGGAGGTGGGTCAGTGATAGGCCTGGTGCTGAGGAGGAGCCGCAGCTGACCTTTTGACCGTGATCATGATTCATTATGTTTTTCACTTGACTTGACTTTTTGTCTATTTGACAGCAGGATTTGATAAAAATGTCACCAGTCTAGTTTTCATGCCAAGGGAACACAAATTCAAATTTAGAGTCTTTCTTGTTTTGGATATATTTGTTGTTTTTTAGCTTCACATGCCTTCACTAGAAGGAATTGCATCCATGAAAAAATGCTTTCTCATTTGAATAACACTGATGTGAGCTGTGGTTAAGACCTGGTTTCATTTATCACTAAGTCTGCATGTCTTTAGTTTGCACATGCCTAATAAAAATATTTAGTCTGGGGGTTGTTCAGGGTAGCTGATATTCTGTGATTCTGTGACCGTGAAAAGATTCCTGGACACTTAAAGAGAAAGTGAAAATCAGAAACAGCCTGTTTTTTGCTTTTTGTCTCCTGAATATTGAAGCTGAAGGGTCTTGGTTTGTCAGTGACAGCTGGCCCATGAGTGCCTAGAGAAGAAATGCCAAGATGGATCAACAGCAGAGCATTTAAAAGGACAGGAAGGGACAAGCACAAGAACATTTCCTCATCCATTATTACAAAGAAGTAGGCTGAGTCAGAATGGGAATGAGGAAAGCTGTCTTTGGAGCTCAGGTGGCAGGGTATCTCTGGCCTAAAACCAGCCCAACAGGTATGATAACTATCAGCTAAAACAGTCGTTACTTCATAAACTAGTTCATTGAGCCCGACTTCTTTTTTACTAGAGTATGACAGAAATGTCAATGTGTCACAAACGACCTGTCAATGACAGACGCCAGACATGTTTCCACCATAGTCATCATTTTATTAATCTCTTTCAGGGATCTTTATGCTGGCAAACCAAACTACAACATACCAGCTTTCCAAAGCATGTGTATGTCCCTTCTCCTCCACCCACATGCCATTGCAGTTGTCCTTTTTTCTGCATGCATACGGTATATCAGCTAATTGAATGTGTCCTTTTGTTTAACTGAATCTTTCACAGTCTGCTCTTCTTTCAATTCTTGCAACTTGCAACTTGTTTAGGGGAAACTAAACAGGTCATGGTTCTCCACATGGCTCAACACAGCAGAGCCGTTGGCTCAGGACACGACTCTGCAGTCTGCCGACATAGAAAGGACAAGGGTCACTCCTTCAAAGATGACAATGTTCATGTCTTGGCCAGGGAAGACAGATGCTTTGAGAGAGGAGTTAGAGGCCATTTTTCAAACTAAAAATCTTCACTTAATTGAATAGTGGACATGCTTAATTTGAAATGGTAGCTACCGTTGTATTTGTATGCAGATTTAAAGCGTCTCAGTCATCCATGCATCTTGTCGTGTCATGATTACTTTCTTGAAGATGCTTGATCACTCAACCCAGAGGCTTCTCCAGTTTAAAACTGGTGGGGAAAACCTGGTATTTAGCCTCTGTAGAGACTAAATGTTCAGACCTAGAGGGGGATGTGACTCATGGACTCATGGGTGTTGTTAGCGTCACAGGGGAGTGATCCTAGCACTCCACTGCATGTGTTGCAGTCCTCCTCTGTTGAAGGATGGTTGATCCAGTTTGACTTCTTTTACTCGTCTCCCAGCTAATTTGTCATCCTTGGCCATAATACAAATATCGCTGATCTTAAAACTTTGTCCCCAGTCCTGCTAAGGCCCGTTGCATAAAAGTAGGATCCAAGATAAATGACTGAGCCAAGTTAAACCATCCAGGGTCAGGTGGTAGCACAAAGACCAAGTCAGGATGAGCAGACACAGATTCATCAAGCCAATGAAACCAATACTGGGTCAGTGCACACATGCAGCTTCCTTTAATAGACCTCGCTGTTCGATAACAGATTCACCGATTCACCTTGGCAACTAGTACACCGTATTTTTTCCATCGGAGATGGAAAACAAAGAGAGCAAAGTATTACAGACCGCCTGTATGCAGAAGTAGTGCAGAAATACACACACACACACACTGCTTCGCTGAAACCATTACAACCCAAATAGTTGATGACAAAGTACTATGAATAGGATGGTGGTGCAGTGGTTAGCAGAGTTGCCTAACAGCAAGAAGATCCCTGGCTTGGAGTGTCATAGTATAGAGCTTAGACATTTGAAGTCAAATATGTCCTGCAGCAGTGGCTGAGACGCGGGCTGTGAATTTAAATTAATATATGACCTGCTTTGGCAGAGGAATCTGTGCTTCATTCAATTAAAATTGGCCTGTGCTACATGTTCGGTATACTGTGTGTACTGTGTACTGCATCCATTCATTTGTCTGTTCATTTCTTATGTATGGATTTGTCCTGCATTTATTTCAGTGTACAGACATGTGGCATGTGTATTATATGTGTAATATATTCTGCGCTTTCTATCTTGTAGAGTCAGTGTGTGGCTTCAGTTTTGAAAGGAGTTGAAGGATTATCTGTTTTCATCATATTACTCTCTGATGTGTATTTGCATTTTTATGGGATGTGTATTTTATATACGGTATAGTCTGTGAGAACCTGTAAATTGTCTAATAAATTATCTAATAGATTATTATCAACATAATCTAAAATCATTTATCTGCAGTCTGCAGTGATTTAAATCACTCATCCCAAATGTTGAAATAATGACAGCGGGTCTAGTTGAATATAATAACAATGTTGAGTGTGCAGTGAAAAAACTATTGGTTTCAGTTTGTGGTGACTGTTGACTGAGATGAGGGGGATCATCTAGATCCTGGGACTTAGCCTATTCCGGAGCAGGCTAGCTCCACAGAATAAATCTCCATTGTAACTTATGCCATAATATATTGACTTTTCCTCTTTCCCACTTTTGTGCAACTGGATCACAGGCAAATTGAGCCAGGATAACAAAGATATTGTGGCCTAATCCCTCATCCCCGTGTTGTGCTACAGGCCTCAGACGTAGGTGATTTACTGCGCCCTGATCTGAGGAACTGTCTCTCTTGTGTTGAGCCAAGAACCTCTGTAGCGACTAATGTGGTAATCCACATTAAATTGCAAAGAAAAATATGTGAAAAGCTGATTTTATTGAAGTATATTAAAGCCTTATGCAATGCCAGCCTTAAGTCTCACCCTCATGACCACGTGATATCATCTGTCCGGTGATGCTCTTGCTGTCAGCAACTATGAAACAAACCTTGTCACAGTGTGCAGAGCTGTCAGACACAGAGCTTCAGGTTGGCCTCAACATCGCCTATGTGTTTTTGGGGTATTTTTCTGACAACTTAATGTGACAAGTAGAACATCTTCACAAAGCGTCTTATATTCAGAGTCTGGAGAGAGTCAGGAGAGGCTGAAAGGGTGTATGTCTCCGTCAAACCAACTGACAGAATGAAATATCCTCGCATGGAACGTGTATCATAGCAGCATGCTAAGTATCCTGAAGCACTGTCTGACGGATAGGTGTGTGCTCACAGAGATTTGTTGTATCAAGATAAATGAGGATAAAGTGGGATAAAAAGGACATGAATGAAAGGGACAAACAGGAGGGGGGGAATAATAACTCAGGGAGAAATGACAGAAAGGAAAAGTTGGAGGAAAGAGTATGAAAGCTGTGAGGAGTCTGATGAATAATGCATGGATTTCTTCCAGCTCTTTCTCTCACCACCTTTTTGTTCATCTGCTGGTCGTCTGTGATGTATTCTGTCCGACATAAATCTCAGCTCAGTCCGCTTTAATGGGTTTCACTCATTCTCCGACTTCCCTTGACTACTTCAGTCTCACACTTAAGTCATTCTGCCGCTTTCTGTCTTTCTGTCATGTCCACTCCCCTGCTCACTCTCACTAGGTATTTATGTAGGAAAGAAAAGAAAAAAGAAAGAAAACACAACTTTGTCTCATCCCTCAAAAAAAAAAGAAGAAGAAGAAAGGAAGAGCGCTCCCACGTTGTCAGATAGATAGGCTTTCTCACACATCTTGACATGTCATAAAAATGCACCAGGCACACTTTGGCATCTGTATGCGGCACAGCAATCTCTCAGCTTCACCGCAAAAGGCAGCTGGATTCTATTGAGATTTGTAAGATCACTTTGGAGTCCAGCTCAACAGACAGATCAGTGTTAAGTTTACGTATGAAAATGGTGGAGAGGCACCGGATGTCTGCGTGTCAATATGAGTTTTGTTAAATAGATTGCGTTTTTTTGTCCTAAGTGTAAGATTTGTTGTTACAGTCTGTGTAGTCACATACAGAAAAAATGACACTCATGACAGTGTTGTGACAGTAATGAAAGGACGTCTTACATATGGCAATATTATCCTACATCAGAAATATTTGTGTGGCTGCTGACCTCTCCATCTACTGGATGAATATGTACAACAATGGGCCTTCCCTTAACAAAACCTGTTACAGACAACAAATACATGTATTGCATAATGTTCCTTTTGTGCCTTGTGGGAGACATTTGAGGGAAGAGAAGGATACAACAGTATTTCTTATGAGATTACTTGGAGATATATTGGAGTTGGAATAAAATTTAGACAGCAAAAAAAAAAAAAAACAATCAATAACATCATATATTAGGAAGCACAATGACGATTTGTAATGATTGATCGTGTGTGTGTGTGTTAGTCAGAGGTGACCTTGGGTTTTAGCATTCTGTGGACATCCAAGTCTTGTCAAGCTGCAACACGAGGCCAAGATTTGACAGCACTGCAAAATCCTGCTTAACCATTTGTGTGTGTGTGTGTGTGTGTGTGTGTGTGTGTGTGTGTCATCACATCAACAGCTTTAAAGGACATACACCCTGAAATTGGAGGCTGATGATGCTCCTCACAGGAGGGAACGAGGAGGTCAAATAGCAGTGAAGCCACACAGATTCCACTGAGAAAGAAAATTAATGACTCTCTGCACAACAGCGGGAGGAAGATTCCCCTTGTTTTTCTGGGTGTTGGTGGTGCTGAAGGGACTGGAAGAGACACTGGGGCGTTTCTTTTCATCAACCTCTAGTTATGGTTCATAATGTGGGCGCAAACCCATTTGGCCGAGCTGCGCAGCTCAGCGTTTCTGCAGCAGTTTCGAATACTTTTGCAAATTCATCCGGACACATGAAGGTTTCAGTTGTGGATGTACATATAATAGAAAGATATTGGCCTTGGCGGAGGTCAGTGGTCTCCGAGTACACGTCTAGTTGAATAATGGCAGTGCATTTACTCTACTCAGGCACTTCTCACTACAGCACCAATGAGGCAGAATGCCCTCAGGATTCACTGGGGGAAGACCAGAGAAGATCAAGTCAAACGATTTGCATTATTGCGCACAGTGCAACACAAAGTCCACAAATACACACACACTGGAAATGTTGGTTGAATCCTTTCAGATCTGTTGTATAAATCACATGTATTTTTATTGTGTCCATCAGGGACCCGTTTTACATGAAAACGTTGGATTTGTTTGAACCTACACTGAGGATAAATCGTATCAACACGAACTCTAAAGACTTTTGGTTTGATTTCTGTTAGTTTATGTGCAAATAGAATGGAACACTCTGCAGGGTTTTCTTCAGTTTGGGATTAGCAAAGAGATTTCCACTAAACCTGCTTTCTGGAGCTGCCCACAGGTTTGAGTGGTGTGGAGCCAACATGAGTTCTCACAGGACTTCAGTGAACCTCAGACTCGACATCAGTATTTGTTAGTGTGCGTGCTTGTCTCTACTTCCAGACTGTCATTAGCCAAAGTGTCATGTCAGCCCACCTTCTCCCTCTCTGAACCAATTAAAGTAGCAGTATGGGAAAAGGTCTTCTGTGTCTCTGTCGTGATCATCATCTGCCTTGTCTGGCTTTGCTTTTCTTTCCCACTGCTGGACTCACATTTCCTGATCATTTGAGTTTAGATATGATACATATTTATCTCATTCAGCAGATGATATGGAGAATAATTTCCATTATTCTGTAAGAATCTCTTGCAGGAGATCTCTGGCAGCCTTAATGTTTAATAACTAAAAGTAGTCACACAGCACATTAGCATTTCAGAAGAGACAGAGATGGAGTTGGGGAGAATTAACGAGGGGACAGAGTTCAAAATTTGATCCCTGGGAAAGCAAATGACATTTTTAGGCCAATTGTGGAAAGCTGTCTCAAGACAACAGATCAAATCACACCAATGTCAGTCAAGACTACAGCTGAAAGACACATAAAGGAGACATGAGGCATACATGGACTCCAATGTTTTATAGCAAATAAGAGATGTCATTTTTGCTGACAATAATATCATAAATAAATTATTTGATTTATTGTTTTATGTCCTCAGAACTGTCTGTTGTCTCAGTTGAAGTTTGCATGCCTTTCAGAAAATTTGAGTGTTGTTGGATGTTTGAGAGTATATAAATCAAATGCATGTGTCGTCAGTAATTATTCACTCAAGACAATTTATTTAAATTCTCTTCCTCACTACATCGGCTGTACAGGTCTGTTTTATTTGTTTTTCCTTCCTCACCTTCCTGTACTGCCTGCTCATTTCCTTATTTCCCTCCCTCTGCATCCTCTTCACAGGTTTTCTTTCCTTGCCTCCAAGTCGTCCATTTTTCTCGCTCTGTGTACATCGTTGCCTTGCTCACTGTGTCCCTGTCTATCATTTTCCTCCTCTCTCAGTTTTATCAATAGACATTAGTATGAGGTGTTGGCCGTCAGTCGGAGCTGACAGAAATAGATTGAAACAAAGACGTGCACAGCAAGCCGAGCCATAGCTTTATGGAGTGGAGCTTTATGGATCTGCTAAGATCAGCATATAAAGCCAAACAGGAATTAGGATGAACTGCATCAGTGACGACGGTGATGCGCTAACATATAGTCCTCATGTTGTACCTGAGAGCAGGTTCACACTGCATGTGAAACTGGATGGCGCTTACGTTGTTACACCTACACTTAACTTAGTATTATTTCATTTCATTCCATTATTTCATTGTTTCAATTGCACATGGGCACGCTGAAAAACCGCTGCTCCATCCTTCCCTTTGAGCTGTTTGCATGTAGCTGAGCTTCATTAATATGCATTTGTTCTTCAAGCTTTTTGTTTTATCCAAGCAGATTAGATCAGGAGGATATGCTCTTTAAAAAGATTAAAATTGATGCTACAGGGGCTGAAGTATCCTAATTTACACTGAATAGTATTGTTCAAGCTCCAAAATCGTACATGCTTCCCGTGTGTGCAGGCTTTCTGTTAACAAGTTTTGGAAAGCTCCCTCGATGGCCTCTATTTTCAGTTTTCGTCCTTGACTTCATATACGAGATTGTAGGACAGGTTGTATGTAGGTTTGTACTGGATGGTGGTCTGTTTCCATTCCTCAGCATCGTCTCGTCTGTCTCCCTACATCAGTTTAATGACTCAGCATCAAATACTGACAAGCAGAGGGAGTAGAGTTTCACTGTTGCCATTTCAAGCATCTGGTTTTTGAATGAACTGAAGGTTAACTGAGAGATTTCCTTCATACTCAGTATTTCCAATTGTTTGTAGTACTTACTACATCACCTTTCACATGCTTCCAACAGCTCACACCCACATGCGCACAGTTGCATGTGCACAGATGCACGCACACACACACACACACACGCACACACACCATTCAATCATCTGTTATTTTGGAAAACGACATTGGTTCAGATATACTTGAACTTATTGTTAAGCACAATAGAGCATTTAAATGGTTCCACTTTGTGGTCAGTGAATTTAAAGAGAAAGAAAGAAAAAGAAAATGTCAGCTCCTCTCTCTGCCGTCTCAAGCACTCAGTCAGTCGTGAAGCAGTGGAGGGTCAGAGCTGCAGCGCTTTCATAATATTACTATGACCCTTCAAATACTACACAGACGTAAGGTGAGCGAAGAGTGAAATGGATTTTTTTCTTTTTTACAACAAATTATATTCAGTTGAAAGAAGACATGGTGACATTTTCTGTCAGGGGGGTCAATGTCACTACTGTCACAACTCTGAATCATTTCCTTTGAAATGGGACAATTTGCAGTACAGATCAAATACTTTCACAAAATCTGAATGCAATATCTTATGGAAGTCTTGTCTTGCAACAAATATTCAAATCGGATCTCATATATACACACACAGTATATTCATATTTGTGTTATGTGTTGTAATGTCTTTTAATAATTTCTGTTGTTTCATCCCTTTTTTAATGTCTCTTAATTCTATTGAGCTGTATGTGTATATGACAGGTGCTATACAAATAAAGTTTATTATTATTATTAGTAACTACTACTACTACTACAAGTATTAGTGATAGTTATTGGTGGTTGTTCAGTCAAGATGGGACAGGGAACACTGCTAGGCCTAGATTTATGCCTAAGGCTCAAACCCACAGACCTCATTGGTCATACTCAAACCTCATACTCAAACCAGGCTCATAAAGTGAATATTTGACTAAAGTGAAGAGCACGATCGAAGCCAAGAAACTCTATCTGTGTAAGATTGTCCACAGTAAATGTCACAGCAATCTGGCTAATTGGTGCAATCACATTTGTATTTGAATCACATATGTCAGCTTCTGTCTTATGTCAGAGGAAAAGTTTGTAGATAGAATAAAACAATTGCTTTATCCATTGCTTGAAGCCATTTTTCAAAAAACAGACCCAACGCGTATCTGGTACCGTTGAGAGCAATGACTGTGTCCCTGTCCTTAGTGAAAACACCAAATGAGTGTGATTCAGGCATCTCGCTGTGCTTTCTTGTCTTGTGCTGAGAGACATTTCGCCATGTCGCACAGCTGGGAGGGGGATGACACCTTCAGCTACATGTGACAGAGCCCAGCAGTGTCATATTTCTCTGTGTCTGTGCTGGTGTGTGTGCACCGTGTTTCCAGGAGGGATATGCTGGCTGGCAGAGCTGCCCAGTTGTCTTTGCTGGGCCTGGAGCAGCCACTAGGACAATCTGGCCTCAGTGGAGCGACATCAGAGCTGGCACGCAGGGGGGAAACCTACGAGACACGGATTCTTTGAGAACCGCCAGCACTGTTGAAACAAGACACAGCAGAGCAATGATTCACAGTCCCAATTTGCAGCATGTCCTGGCAGAGACCTGGAATCATGTAAATGCAATTGTCTTAAAGCGTTGTTCAAAGCAGCAACCAATACAAAACACATTCGTGCTTTGTTGGATCCTGCTGCAGGAAAAACAATTAAGCATGACCTGTTGCATCTCATCAATCAAGTTCCTAGTATTGTTGTTATATATGCCCATGTTGCTGAGGTTTTTTTCCGGTCACACATTGTACTTCCTCTTTGGATCATAGTCTGAAAGTTGTCTTTTTTCCGCCTGCTCTCTCCTACTGTTCTCCCTTTCCTACCCACTTCATACGCTCAATTCTCCAGTCTATGTCTTCCCCCTGCCGTATTGTGTCTATGTTGTGTATGTTTAGATGGGGATTGCATAATCTCACTGTATTTCGGAACATGTGACGCTTCAGTCGATATCACCACCAAGACCTCTGGAACATTTCTAG
Organism: Aeoliscus strigatus; assembly: GCA_901007665.1. Classification (NCBI taxonomy): domain Eukaryota; kingdom Metazoa; phylum Chordata; class Actinopteri; order Syngnathiformes; family Centriscidae; genus Aeoliscus; species Aeoliscus strigatus. The sequence goes on along the minus strand of CAAKHB010001929.1, from coordinate 34,166 downwards.
CCTCACAAAAGCCAACTGTTTGTTCTTTACAAATTCTGGAGTTTCAATCAGAGGACGAACAGCATCAACACCGTACGCCAGCTATACTTGTAGTTCTACCACAATACCAGAGTCCTTTGTGAAACAACACACCGGGGAGACATTAGAACACCTTTGAGCAATCACATGAGGTGCACCGGTAATAAAGACGAGAGACCATCTGTGCACAGACTTTACGGTAATCACTTTGGAAAGTGGCTAGTGTCAACTTTGAATCTCAACTGCCCCTCAACCGCATTTGGTGTATATACTTTCATCAGCATTTCATACTTTATTGCTCAGCCAGTGCGTCCTGAGCGTGTAGGTGTCTCACATCCCAGCAGTGCACATTCGACCCAACTGATTCACGCAGTGGGACTGATCACAGGGATTAAAGATGGGGCAGAGTGGCACTAAGGAAATAAGTTTGGAGGGGAGGGAGAGGTGAGCTAAGCAAAATAATGTGTTGAGAGGGCAAAAAGATGAGAGAAGAAAACACATGATGAGATGGTGAAAGCAAAGTATCAAAGTGTCAAAGCACACGACTGAAAGTTGAAATTACAACTGACTTCATGATTGATTTTCTTCATTTTGTTTACTGTTTTTTGTGCAAAGGTTTGTGTCGTTATTTCCTGAGGCATCTGATATTCAATTGAAGTGTGATGGAAGAAGAACAAAGAAACACAAAGACGTCAAGGAAGATAAAAAGGGAGATTAAAATCTGCATGAGTCGGAAAGACAGGAAAATGATTCCGTGTGGTAAGTCATACACGGATTCTCTGACTCACTACCTTCTTTATACTCACACACACACACACACACACACACACGCCACAGGCCCATAGACATGTAGCTCCATCCACAGCACGCATGTGTAACTGTGTGTCTCACCAAACTGACTGCAAATGGAAAAAACACATTTGCTATGTCATTATTGTTACATACACACTTGCCCTGTGCCACAGGCCACAAGTTTTGGATCTTACTAAGTGTCCTCATGTATAGAGAAAATTATGAATAAATGACATGAAACAGAAAAATAAAATAGATAAAAATAAGAAAAGCAAGACAATTTTACTGCTGGACTAATCTGATCGTTCTCCAGATGAACAATGGGGGCAGTTTTTTTTTCCATTCATGTGAACTGCTGTTGCAGAAATGAGGTCCACCGCACACAATGACAGTAATGTCTACCCTGGAGACTCACAGTGGTAAAAACAAGCACACTAAAATATATTTCTGTTTCAGGTGAGAAATAACAAAACAACCTTCATTTAGACCTGTCACAACGGATGGACTTCAATGCAGGATGGTGATGTTAAGGCATGTTAATGCAAGAAATAAAAACATCTAACCACGTGTCCACTCATATCTGTCATGCACAACACGATCTCTGCCGTAAAACTTGAACCTGAAGCTTTTAGTTGGAAATTTATCAGGCGTGTGACAGGAATACAAAAACATGCACAGAAAATGTGACATTACACCACTCCAATCAGATTCAGGTGATGTAATTGGAAAATGTACTGTAATGTAAATCACCTGCTAATATTGAAATTAAAGGTGAACCAGATATACAGCTACACCAGAGAAGCAGTACACACACACACACACACACACACACACACACACACACACAAACACCTAAGACTGGCATTAACAGAGTGCAAAACTGAGTATATGTGTGTGTGCATGCAGTGTGACGTCTCATGTTTGGTCATACCACGTGGTCATGCAGAGGGTGACTATGACAAATGGTAATGACAAGATGAGAGTAGGTAAACACACACACACACACAACAATAGGACACATTTTGTACATACCAAACACAGCAACTTGTCACTCGTACACACGCAGAAAATTTCCGCACACGTGTAAAAAGACATGAGGTCACGTTGGCTGAAACTGCAGAGGCTTTCACACACACAGATGTGGATGTGTGGGCGTGTTGTGAACAAGTCACTCATCATTTATTCATGACCTTATCAATGTGACCACATCATAATCTTCAGTGCAGATATTTCCTATCAATTATGATTTTCATCTTAATGAATTATCCCTCACATGTACTAGGTGTAATTTGCTTTGGCTCTGAGATAACCCACGTAACTGCTACTAAGGGTAGTTTTAATGTGATTGAAACACTTTAATACATAACTGTGTATAGTCGTAAATAGGTTACGAAAAAATGTAGTCCAGATATTGTCAATTTCTTTGTAATTATGACATACAAGAGATCAAGGTATCGCCCACATTTCTACGGTTCATCCCTATATAATAGTGGTGATTGGGACACAAGGGGCAGTGACCACCAAGCTGGGAGAATGGCTCCAGCAGATCTCTGTCCAAAAGAGCATAATGCTAGGAACAGCTAAGATCCTGCGCAGAACCCTCAGGCTCCCAGGAGGACCCGAGTCTGAAGGAGACACCGCCACGGTGAGAGGAAGATTTTTTTTTTTTTTTTAATGTATATAAGAAGCAGAAATAAATAGCACACAGTGTATACACACACACACACAGTATATATAGTATATAGGTAGGTACCATATGTGACTGAGCTGTCTCAATGTGTAAAATGAAAAACAAAACTTAAAACCAAACAACAACAATAATAACTGCAGTACAATAGAAAAGGGTTATCCGGAAGAGGAGAACAGTCCACACAAACAAAACTGCACATGACTTACAGACTCAGTCAATTTTATTTATGAACACAGCAGCTTAAATGTCTGAAAATAGCAATGTGATTAGCTGCGCCTGCACCATTTCAACATAAGCCACGGTTACATCAGTCCTATGCGATGTGGCAGATTTCATTTTATACATTTGCAAATTCATTATACTGTCTATATTATGGTTCATTGAATAATGACGGTTATTGTTTACTCAGATGTGCATCCCTGTGGGATAATTAACCCTTTCTATTCAATACCACGACCACTGTTCATGTCAGTCTGTCTTAGATGAAGACAGATACATTTCAGTGAAAATTGTGGTTTTTCTTTCTTTTCATGACCATAGAGACAGTATGTGCTCATTAAGCTGTAAACACTGACATCCCTGCTGATATGAGGGGCAACTTATGTAAGGCACATGCAATAGGTAAGCACAAAGGCCCATGTTTCTCTAATAATATGGTTTACTCTGTTGCTGCTGCTGTGTGTTGTCAGAATTATTCAGACAGTGTTCACAACCCCGTATGATAGTGCTAAATAACAAAAACGGAACTTGTTTCATCTACAGTGTGGAAATGAGATGTGCTGTGAGCCTGTACAGCTGTAAACACATATAAGACAGTTTGGGGGAAAAAATGTGCCTGTCAAGCAGTTAAGGTGCTCAATATGTGTGTGCACTATGTGTTGTTTGAAGGGTTTAATAAATGGGTGGTGTTTTTTGGAGTGTCTACATGTTTTATCAAAGATGCAGAGTGGCTGAGTATTTGCACATGATGTATGAGGGGCAGATTGAGTCTGTCAGCTGCGAAAATGAATGTAAGTTTGCGCTTTGTGTTTCTGCCATGCATTACGAGAACAACAAATTTGGCTGATGTGATTTATGTTCGAGCATCTCACTGTGAGCGTTCTATAGGTGATGCATACATTGCCTAATCTGGAAGACATTGAGGATTATTAATTATGTGCACCGTGTGCAGCATTTAGCTGGATCTGATCTGAGGAGAACAAAATGAATGTGTGCTACACTGTGTACTGATTGTCCAGTCAAGCTCCTCAGGAATGAAGAGACGTTACTGCAAAAGCTAAAAGCCATATAAGTTTTCTAGGTGTTTCTTCATTGATATTGTGGAAGCCTCCTGAAACCTGGAGGAGATTTAGGCTCTGGGGGCATCCAACTGCATATCTCTGAAATCCTTGGATCAGTAAGGTTAGGAAACCAGTGTTTGGGCCGGTCAGACAGAGTTTGAAAAGGTCGCATAATCGCAGTCGAAGCCTTTTCTTTTCTGTGAGTGAGAATGTGTCTGAAAGAGAAACTGTTAAAGTGTCCGAGTACAATATGAGGTGGCATGTGTGTGTGTGTGTCACCACATCTTTTCCGAAAGGAAAAGAAAAGGAACACCTATAAATCTTGTTTCTAATCATGTGATGTATGTTTTCAATACATTATAAGTATAATTATGTGTACAAATAGTGTAAAAACTGTGCATGTGTATTTCATGCCTGATGTCATGTATGCAACACCATTGATCACGGCCAGACACGGTGAGTGTGTATGTTACATAATCAAAATTTAGTCCTAATAATTCTCTTTAGGATCAACTCAAAGCAAACCACCGAACGTGAAAGACAGCAATGGTAAATACATTTATTTAACAAATACATTTTATTTAAAAGCGCCTTTCAGCAACAACAATAGAATAACAGCAATAAAAACATCAACACACCCAAAAGGGAATAACAGTGAATCATGACAACGTATTTTAGGTTGATTACTTTTTTATTTACATTAACTTGATTATCGTGAAATGTTATCAGAGGAGTCTGACAGCGAACCAAAGACCCATTCAATCCAGTTTAACAACACTGCAGACTTTTTGCACTCTGAAAGTAGGAATACTGCCTGTGTGTAATTGTGTTTCATTTAATAAGGTACACCATCTAACGCTGCATATGTATGTTATATATGCTAGGCTCTGGTTCCCCACAAGAGTGGGACAAGTCCGACTACATCATCAATCATCCTGGCAACCAATAAAGGCCGTATTCATCATTGAGACTCATCCAAATACTTGATGCAATGTATAAATCTTGCAAAGAAATCTTGCAGAAAGAAACAAAGAGGATTGGACCAAGCACTTGGACGACCAGATGGCTGAGGATGAGTTTATAAACATTGCTTCCTCCAGCTCCTGACAACAACTGAGCAGGACGCACAACTCATAACCCCAACTATTTAAGTAGTTGGGGTAGTAGCTGCACAGGAAGAAGATGGCTATGACCAGTCGACCATCGTCATGAAAACGATGAGGCAGCACAAGCTGTTAAGAGGAGACTTCTTGGGACGCAGGAGCAGAAATCAGTCTCTCAGTCACGAGTGTCAAGCCACCCGCCACGTTATGTTCATGTCTGCCCCGTTTCCTGTTTTATTTTGAAAGTCACTGTCTGTTGTCATTTTCGCCACCTTGTCCTTCCTCCCTTGATTGCCCTCATTGTTTCCACCTGTTCCCCCTCCCTTGTTACTTAAGCCGGTCATGTCATGTTTTCAGTTGCCGAATCGTACCTTGATGGTGGAGAACGCGTCCTTGTCATCGTCATGTATTTGATCCTTGCAGGAGTATTTTGAGTTACCTCGTTAAGCTATTTCATAGCCTTTGTTTTCCTATACTCAATCCGTAGCCTTAGCTCCGCGCTTTATGTTTGTATCATCCAAATTGTCCTTTTCCCCGGTTCGGCCGCTTTATGTTCACAAGTAATTCTGTACGTTGTTTCGCCTCCTACGTGAGTGTAGTTTTCAGTTCTCCCCCTTCTCCCTCTCCTGATCTATAGTCTCGTTTTGAACATAGCTTGTTTGTTCTTTTTTGTCCCCAAATTCCAATAAACCTAAGTTTTGGTCGTCTGCATCTGGGTTCTGAGTTTCCTTCCCTTGGCCTTCGTTACAAGAACTGTTTAACGCCTGTTGATTAACCTGGATAACACGTAGCAGCACGAAGAGCATGGCAACTGACATGAAAAGGGACATGGCGTGGAAAGGGGCCAGCTTAAAAACAAATGCTCGTCTTGGTGCGATCCGAGTGTCAAACCTGAGTTGATAAACCATGTCTCTAGATTCTAGTTCTTTAACTACACACGCTTTCTTTTTGAAGATTTCCTCCCCCAGCAACACTGAATATGTGACACAGCTTCAAAGACATGGGGGATTGTTGTTGAGCTCCAGGAATATCATGTTGTCATTGCGACATTGCTTGAGTGGTCATATAAAATTGGAATTTGAGCCCTTATTTATTTTGCCATGATGTTCAAGTAGACAAACGCCATGGTCCTGTGTTGTCACATATTTGGGTGCGTTTCAGCATATTTTGTATCAAAAGGTGAGAGGGATGAAGCTTCTGTTGGAGCTGTCAGGCACAGAAGGTTGATGAGGCTCAGTGGTCAATGTAGAAGCATCAGGACATGAAGGCTGTGACAATGAGGTGCTCAGAGCATAAGTCCAACACAAAGAGGGCAAAGATAAAGATAGTCGGAGGGTCGATGGGCGTACAGCACACACTGCATCTGGAATTTATTTATGATTTCAAATAAAAATTAAATTCTGTTAATGCAGTATGTGGACATACCACAATTGTTTTGACCAAGCTGTCTGCACACAAAGGCAATGAATGTCCCTGCAATGGAAAACATGCTCAGAGGTGACTGGGTGTCATAGTATGTCAGTTATCAGCTGCCAGCGGGCTCCAGTTCGAAACTGATTTTATGACAATGGACCAGGCTTGTGATGTTTTTTTTATTTGCTTTCCATTTGGCTCGAGTGCGGATGCTGAGATTTGACCTCGATCAGTTCCACTCTGTGGAGAACAGCTTTTTGTCAAACATGATTCCATGACATACATCCGTCAGATGCACTTACACATCGAGGCTCGTTGAGGACCAGCGCTGGTGGAAAAGCCTTGAAAAAGAGAAGACCTGCTATTGTGCCCCACTTTCTAAAAGTGCTCTCCCACCAAAGGGAAATTAAGGGAAATTGGCTCAGAAATTGAAGTACAGGAAGAGAAACAATAGTGGGGATGAGCATATCACAGAGCAGAGCTCCTATTCAGATCAGGAAAATCAGCAAAATGCCTCTAAAACATAAGTTGATTACTGATTACTGATAACTGATTATCCACTTTTTCCAGCTTCTCCTTTCTCCTGGTGTCCTTTAAGTCTGATTAATTATCAACACATAGCTCTGCATTTAAAAATGTTTTGCTTGACACTGCAACTGGCTGGTGTGTCACGCCAGGATGTGGGATCGTTTGTGTGTTGGAGGGTGTGCTACGAGCGATAGGGCGAGCATGATGAATACTCACAAAAATATGATTCACCTGCAACCTTGATAACTACTGCAATGTCACAAATACATCTTCCAACAAATGCAGCACGTAGACATACAAAGCCGCAAAGTACTACTAACAGACCGTGATACATTTAGAATGACCATGAATCCATCAGCTGTGTCTTTGGTTTACAAATTATGAGCAGTTTTATTATGCAAACGAGCTCACCTCGTGTTCATTAGAATGTCTGATATCTGGGAGACTCAGTCCATCTGTTGGAGTGCTGTTACAAATGTGAGAAGATTCCCGTTTCCAAGCAACAGGCACACGTTCACATATGGCATACGTATATCTGTAGCACCAACATCAGAGCAGCACCTTCAAGATCACTGCCAAAGGGGGCAGGTATTTAGCATGGTGTATATTGTGTAGAACATTCTGGACTAATGTTCAGTGCTGGAATCATTGCACAGAGAAGAAGGACCACTCCCTCTCATTTGTCCATGCAAGAGGAGGAAAACCAGCAGCTCTGCTACATCATTCATCAGAGACTGAGTCCAAGGAAAAAATGAGTTTGAGTATTTTTGACAGACAGTTCTTTAGTATTAGTGTATTTGCAGTTAACACATACAGATGATAAGACCTGATGTTTGTGGGTTTTTGAGGACATATCAATTTAAAATATATGAATTCATATTGTGCCAGATGCAATTTGGACATTGGAGTGGACCGTTTTGCAATTCATCAGCCTTGTCAACTTTCAGCAGGAGATATTGACCTTTTAATGTATTGATTTTCTTACAGGGTCAATTTTCAAATCTGCGTAACGCAAGAGGTCACATTTTCAGGATCAAGGTCATCATCTGCCACATCCTGCACAATGAAAATAAGAACATAAACATGGTAGATGCACAGTCATGATTCATACAGTGTTCCTGTAGTAAAACTGCTTTCTGTTGCAGCACTGCCTTTGACTGACTCACTGCACCGTATCAAGCTTTTTTGAAGCCCATGACCATGGGCCCATTGCACATCCTATTAGTGTCTCTTGTTGGCTTCACACACTGCAGGCTTCTTCTTACCCTTAATATTTTGGAGATTTGGAAAGAGAAAGTGTGCAGCAAGAGAGTCAGCCTGATTTTGGAGAAAGGCATTTTGCACATGCAAACCAACTTCCATCTGTTGTGTAACAGATTAAGCTAATCCAAATGTTTTTTCATGTGCTTGATTTGATGGGAGGACATGTTGGAATTCAACAATAGCAGAGCCCGCGGTGATGTCTTCCAGCTTTCAGCAGGCCTTTGCTTTACAATAAAAGCAGCAAAGTCTGTTAGCCTCACTATTATTTCTCTAAAAAAAAAAAAAAAAGGTGTATATCCGCTTCTAAATTTTTTTTATAACACGAATCGTCTTCAAGGTGCGTGAGGCAAATTCCCCAGAAACAGGATTTCTCTGTATATTGTGCACAATCCAAATATGCCAGTCATGCCCCTCCAAAGAACTTATGCACGCTCCTATAAAACATTACAACACAGTATGAGGCTCTGACAGCTTTAAAGTAAACCATAGCTCATACTACACTACTACTTATTAATATTACAAATTACACATTAACGTCCAACAGGTCGTCACAGGTTGAATTCATGTGCAAATTTCAAAAGTCACAGGCTATAGCGTGCACAATATGCTGTGTGTGTGTGTGTGTGTGTGTGTGTGAGAGAGAGAGTGAGAGAGAGAGAGACTCATCCAAATAAGCACCATTAACAGCAAAGGCCTCATTTCCTGGGAAAATAATAGGACTCTGTTGAACTGGTGTTAGATCTGCAGACGCAGTAAAAAAAAAAAAAAGTATTAGAGTATACTGTTTGGTGTGTAAACACGCACAGATACACACACACTTTGCTGCATAAGCATATGAGATAGCGATACAATGGAAAGGCAAACGGACAATAATGCACAGACAAACCATAGAGTAATGGTTTTCCCACGATGCTGAGGGTGTAGTAATGAGTTCCAGTGATAGCATCTTGCACAAGAAGAGGTGAAAGAAACTCAGATTCACAAAACCAACAGCTGGTTTCTCTGCTTTAAAATGAGAAATGTCCACAGTAGAATCAACAGGTTTGCAAGATAACGCAAAACACAGCTGAAGTGCTGTGTATTAGATTTTCTTTATCTTTGTTTTTATATCACCTACCAACTAAAACTCAACTAAAACTCAAACAGCACTGTACCCCACTGTGGACTTTGCATCGCATCGTGGAATTTGATTGTGCGTCCCTGTTAATTTGTTATTGCTACCAATAGTGCAGTCAAAGCTACAACCATGTATACAGCATATTTCTCTTGTATCTGGTATGAGTATAGTTAGGTTAGTTGTGTTTGGACTGAAATATTGAATTTATTATCTTCGAGGCACCAACAAAAGCAGGTAGAACTGTGACTGAATAGAAGAGGGTATGACTCCATGAACATCTTTCAAACAGGAGCTCATTAGCTGCATCCTAAAACCTACCGAGTCATTTATACGTAAACTATGCCTCTGTTCCTTCTGTAGAAAAGCTGCTTTGAAATAAAAGAATGTTTGAAGAAAACCCTATAATAGTTACTGCGTGTGATATGTGTAATGGGCTGAAAGTAAATAACATGCCAATGCAGCTGAGCACAGGACTGAACCCGAAAATACTTGGTGCGTCTCTATAAAAGAACCTGTCAATCAAAGGGTGGTCCACCTTCTCAGCACTTCCTCCAGGTGTCATGTCACAGCCCAGCTTCTAGTCCCACCCAACCACTCCACTGACTCCCAGAGAAGCTTCCCTGGAAGTCAGGGATTTTCTGTGTGATGAGAACACATCATGTCAGACTCCTGGAGATAAACAGCAGATTCTGAACCAACTTGTCAGAGTTGAATGCGTTCCAGTGCACTTTTAGTAAATGAAATGATATTTGAGAGAAAGCTAACCTTCCCTTGTAGTCTGAGAGCAATATTCATAATCATCAGTGAATATACACATTGCAATGGATCAATCGATATCGATCTCACACACACACACACACACACACACACACACACACACACACACACCTCAGCAACAAAGGTTCAGGATGGAACATCCTGTCTACAAATCTGTCAAGATCTGCCACACGTTTCCTGACACCTCATCCGTCGAGCAATCAGGTTCAATGTCTTGCTCAATGGCACTCCAACAGAGACTCAGGAATTCAAAACTGTTCCTTCAGACCTTCTGGACAACCCGGAGTGTTCAGCTGATGTGTTGTTGTGATTCTTTTATGACATTAGACTGGTGTTAGGTCAGCAGAATGAAGGACAGATGCAGGATGCACCATGCTGCGACATAATTGGCCAGGATCAACAAGAATTGGAGGGAAAAAATGATATTGGACTCCCACTAAGCAGACCAAGAATACAACCTACAACAGCACAAAATAGGCAGATAGGTTAATGTATGCATCATGTCAACATTTTGCTGCATCATCAGAACGTGCCATTATATGTGAGGGAGCAATCTCATTTCAGCAAATGCGACCCATACAGAATGTATAGTGGCATTATTTTTCAGTGTTCCTAGGACATTGTTAATGGTGATTGTTTGGTACACATATGCATGCACTCATGGTCCATCACAGCTTTCATCAGTAGTAGTAGTATTTCATTCCAGATGATTACAAATCCTAAAAAATCAGCAGCAGCACAGCCATTTTGGCCTAGAGGACGAGAATCACATGTATACATAGAAAACAGATTAAAGCAGAGCAAAACTTCTTTTCTTGCTTTCAGGGAACTGATTTACAGTATTGACACAATTCTGCTGTGTTGCTGTGGGAATAATAGGGTCTGATAAACTGTCTCAAGTTCATCACAATCCACATTCTATTAACATATAAATGTATCCTTTTTGACCATTAGACCCTCGGGCATCAGTATATTGATTTCTACAAAGCCATATTGATAATGATCACGGTGATGGATGGATTGCATAAAAGATACTGAGCCAGCAACAAGCAGCTAATGAACTATTAGCACAGATTTTAAAGGGTATTAAGTGTATAAAGAGAAAACATTATCTGAAACCTGGAAATGGCACTTTTTATGTACTTCTACTTGTTGGATTATGTTGATGTGTCCTTCAGCCAGACACTGCACAGCTAATTCAGTCCCTGATGAGCACGTTGGTGCTTTGCATACCAGCTTCCACCATCAGCAGTGAATGAGAGGCTCCTCTGCAAAGGACAACTTGCCAAACCACTTTCATGATTTTAAGACATCACTAATTAAATGACCAAATGGCCACAGTAATAATGTAGGTAATTTGAAGTAAATCTTGACATCCAAATTGTGTATGAGTCAGTCCAGAGATATTTTACCTATAAAGATGTGAAGTAAGGCAATTGTCTGTTGTAGGATGTGGGCCAGGCAACCATCACTGAGGGGCTTTTCGTGCTGCAATTCATGATAGAGACATCAAATCCATTCCTTCAGGGGACAGATAATGAGGTATAATTGTATTTTTAGAAGACAGAGGATACTATGTGTATGAATAAAACAGTTTGGTTCAACACACAATTACCAATTTTTATTTGTATTGTCAGAGTCACACAAACGGTGCCATTTGTTGTCAGTTAAAACATTTTATTGTGTAAAATTTCATTAGCGCTGTTTTGGACATGTAGCATCTGGGGAGAGCTGGAAGAGAGGAGTGTGTGTGTGGTTGTGTGTGTGTGTGGTTGTGTGTGTCAAAGAGAGGGAGAGCAAGATCTAAAATATCCAATTCCACTAAGTGCTGGACACCACCGCTAAAGAGGGAAAAGGAGCAGAGAAGGGAGGAATGCATAAATGAGCCTAAACCCCCCCACCCACACACACACGATGTACTGTATAGTGTGTACTATTGAAACTAAAATGAAGGTTGGTGTTTGTAATTGCATGTGACAGCTCTCAAATGGAAGATAAAAATAAATGTCTGAACAGGTGATGAACGATTTACCAAGATAATTTCAAACCAATATGGATCCAGTCGAAAACAACCAAATCAAGCAAACCTGCGTTCAGACTGCCCACTTCCAAAATCCACTTCCTACATCCTTTCATTCAGGAGGGGAAACATTCACACAGAAAGCTCCTATTATGTATAAAATATTAAAACAAATCATATTCCTCGGACTGCGACCCAACTCTTTCTCTCACATATACAAAATGCCAGAAAAACAGTAAGTTAATCAGTTAAATGCATAAGACGAAGGCATCCATAGGACAAATTTCAGACCACAGATGTGCTGCGATGGAAGCACCATGCTGCCTCATCATTAGGCTCCTTTCCTCTTGTTGGAATTGTCACATTAATCAGATGAGCATCTGCAGCCTCATTATTACCCCTCAGATAAAATATGTTGGCGGTAATGTTGTTTGACTGTGGAATTCTGCTAAGTGAGGTAGAAAAATCTGCAGATATACATGAAAATATATAGCGTTTTAATACATTCAAAAACTTTATCAAAAATGGTAGCAAAGCCTATTGATTGGTGCACCGGAAGATTTCCCCAACCCAACAGATGCACACACCAGACAATGCGGCCAAAATGCACACACAGAGCTATTAATCACTTTAACAGTCCCAAACATGGACATAAACTATTGTTAACTAAGGAATAATTTTCAAATAAATCTATAATGAAATCCCACGATCAATCCATTTTGGCTTATGAGGTTGTGGGGTTTTTTTTCCATTTAAAGTAATATTCGGACAGCCTCCTCAGTATGTGGCGAAAACGGCTCTTTTTTTTGTCTCTCCTCTAAAGGGAGAGTACTATTTTGCTTCCTTTACATGCTTGGGTGTTGTGTCCTGTCTGAGAAGAGAGTAGCACGTTGCACCAGCTGAGCAGAGCACCAATTTTGCACCAAAAAATAATAACTTAATAAGGTTAAAATAAGGTTCTTTCAGGCAAAAATCCTAATGGATGTGGACTTGTTAGAGGAGAGCCCAAGGCATCCTCTCAGTCATTGTTCTGTTTTAAGCTCAGCTTTAAGCTTTAAGGGAGCGCTAGTGTTACATACATGGTAGTTTGGGGCAGCCATTTTGTGGTAAGTTGTCACATGTGAATACTTACTTCAAAATTCATAATAATGACATTTTTACTTGACATTTAGTGGCATTTTCATTTGATATTTAGAGGGAAAGGAGAGGAGAACGAGAAGTCATGGTCAGGAGTTACAAAAGAAAAACAGATCATGGTAGTGCACCACTTGACATGATGCTGAGGGCAGTCAGGCAGGTGACCCTCAGTAATAAATCCATCAGGAGCACTTTAATGTCAACGACTGTACCTTGGCTTGCTTCTGAAGATACTGAAATCGAGTCAGCAACGGCACAATCTGGAGCAAGTGTTATCCAGACATTCTCTGGGACCAGGAGACATCTGGAATATGAATGAAACTAGTGTGACTACACAAACCAGACCGAGTAGGTGGATTCAAGGACATCTGGTGGAAGGGGGACCCTGGTGACACTTGCTTATGCTGTCTCAGCCACAGGGAACAGCATCCCCCTTGACTTCATATTTCCTCAGGTGCATGTTTGCTATCACTTCATCATTCGACCACCCAGCAGCAATGGAGGAGCAAATACCACAGGGTGGATGAAAGAATCACACTTTGTTGAATTCCATTTTGTGGAAAATGTCAAGTGCTCAAAGGAGAAGCCATGTCTACTCCTTCTGGATAACCACTGCACACATCTTTCCATTGTGGGGCTGAATTTTGCCACAGACAATGTCATCGCTACGTTGTCCTTCAAACCCCAACTATAGAAATGTGAACTGCAACTACAGAAGTTTTTATGGGCCACTGAAAAAGGATGTCAGCTCTGCCTCTGATTCCTGGGTGGGGAACAACGTATAGTGTGACATCTCACCCCGTATAGTGAGATAACTTCCCCCATAGAATGTGACATCTCACCTAATATAGGCGGACAACTGACAAATGTGTAAAAATGTAAAAAGTGCAACAACTAGCACCGGACTCCCTGTCCTCTGGAGCTGCCTCATCCACACTTGACACATACAAAACTGCATTAACAACCATCAGATTAGCAGTTTTTCTAGGAGTTTTCTAACGAGGCAATGTGCAGTCAGTTGGTTTGTTTAAACCAGTCATACGCTTACGCCCCCCCCATTCATCTCCTAGGGAAAAGAAAATCTTCACCACAACATGCTTTTTTATTGTATCCAAAAATCTTGCTTCTTTGCCTGAAGGTGGTGACATATTTAGGATGTCCTGGGGAGAAACGTCTGTGCTGATATTCGCACATCTTTTTCCAGCCCTTAAGGGTGAGATTAAGACACAAGCATCAGAGATTTGGCCACATCAATGAGCAGATTTAACCGTAACTCTCAGCACTGCATTCGCAGTATTCAAATGTGCAGCAATATTGTAACATATGGTAATGGCACATCAGAAATGTAAAAAAAAAAAAAAAAAAACAACTTAGAGCTAGAAGTTTGGTATTAAACACTTATTCCAGCTGGCCCCAACTAATTTGAAATGGGACTCAGTTTATAGCTCCCTAAGCTTTAGCTGTTTAAGCACAACAAATCTAAAAATGAAGAAGAAGTCTGATGATAATTAATTTAACTACTAAGACCAATGAGCAGTGATAACTAACATGTCTCTGGGGGCATCAGAACCTCCTTTCACCAGTGTTTTGTCTAGTTGGTCCAACGACACCTCCAGGAGGCTAGACAGTGATCACTGGCATCCCAGAGTCACTCCCCTAATGCAAGCCATCACTTCTCACACTTCTTCAACTAGGACAAAATACGCTAGCAGAGACAAAGGCACACAACACCCTGCAAGCCATTTCAAGACCATACTGGACGACTCACCTGGACTAAACACATGGTCTCAAAGAGGCTCACACAGGCCACACCTTCCATTTAAAAACACTTCTTCTTCCTGTATTTCTTTTTTTGCTTCTCATGAGTCTGTCTATATAAAGTGCTCCCCCTGCTGGGAGGCCAGATACAATTATTTCTTCTCATCCAAATCCAACTCTTTCAGCAAAGAGACAACAGCCTCCTCTACACCCTATTTCCACTGGACAAATCCTAACTTTCCATCCTCGCTGCTGCGCTTCTGCACCCAACTCTACATACGAAGCTTTTTCCTTTCATATGCTTCTACAATTGAAGCCTCCCACAGAACAGTCAGCTCTATGAAATATACTCTCATTCTACTCCTAGACCACAAAACCACATCAGGCTGTAGCTTTGTACTGGCTATTTGTTGGGGAATAACAAGCTTTCCTCCTAAATCTTCTTGCATTTCCCAATCTCAAGCATCATAAGCTGCCTTGCCTCCTTGCTGTCTAATTTTCTCTTCCTCTTGAACAAACTCGATTGCAACTCTCTTTGTCTTAGACCCTCCTACATTTGCCTGGCTCCGTATATTTTCAATTCCTGCAGCTAAGCTTTTTAAAACTTGGTTATGTTGCCATGTATACATTATCAAGTATCCTTCAAGACTCAGTTTGATTGACATCTTTTCATAGACAGTAAGTGGGTAAAGCAAAGGAGTCAACACTCTTTTTTAAAAAGTGTTCATGGTGGAATGATAAGTTCCAAAAAAGTTTTCTCATTGACCACATTATGAATGTATCTACTTTAAAATGGTAGACCTAACTTTGGAAATCATACTGTGGCAACCTTGAGCTCCAAGTTGCAGTTCACTCAGCTCAGTGCACCACCATACATCAGTAAACACTCTGCTTTATTATGCTCCAACAACACCATCCATGTGAACGCAGGTACGTCGTTACCCAAACACACAACCTCACTTATGGTAAGTGTTTATTGTAACTGTCATTATAAACTAAATAGATCAATGAATTTATAACATAATCAATGAGACAGTAACATTGATAATTGCAAAACTGCAGAGAATAACATTTGTAGTGATTTTAACAGGATTAACGTTATCTTAACTTTTTAGACACACTGTAGCAAAGCATGCTGGGAAACACCTCACAACTGCCCTCCCCAACATGCTACACTACACTTTTCAGCACACCTTTTTACCAAATTGCAAATGTGTCATTATTTACATTACTGGCTGTTTATAATGGAAAGACTATTTGTTCTAAAAAAAAATAAAAATAAAAATAAAAAAAGCATGCACAGAAACAAATTACTATCCTGCACCTAACAACAAGCTTCTTTAAACTGACTCACCTCTGCTCTCTCTACACCTGTGATGATCCTTCCTCCACGACCGGATGGTCCCAGATAGGTGTAGGAACACCTGGATCTCAGACATGACAGACAGCTGCTACATCTCGGACAAAGGCCAACGACACCAACGTGTTAACAGGTTTCCCCATAGCTGTGAAATCAATACAGAATTAAGTTTTAGCTGCTATCTGAGTCATAGAACCTTCACGCTAATGTAGTAGAATTAAATGTCACATCAGGATGTTTGTCTATCAGACTGGCATCTACGTTGACATTTAAGAATGCCACAAAAGTGCATTGCAATTTGAAGCATCATGCAAATATCGTAGAACTGAGTTTATCTCCAGTTAGGTTTGAGGATTAAATCCAAAACGTGAATCTGAGTGGACAGTATGTGTCCTTTTCTCCTTCTAACCTTCTGTCATCATTTGAAGGCCTCCATCCCGAAAGGATGAGAGAGAGAAAAACAATTACAAAGAAATCATGACAGTTACAGTTACAGTCGTTACATTACAGTTTGTCTAACACACTTTAAAAATCTCACACTTACATCTTTCTCATCCGCTTCTTCTTTAGTTTATTGGGGGGGTGTGGACTGAACTGATACAGACAGACATTTGTGGGAATAAGTATCTTGGAATGACTTGTGCTTGAAAATGCCTTGAAAAATAGCACAAAACAAACAAAAACAAAAAAAAACAGTATCAGCAGCATCGCTTAAATAAAGAAACTCTTGTCAGTCCTGGAACTCCAAATTTATTTGTGGTTTACTATATACAATACAATCTGGGTAATGGCACAAAACCAACCAATACAATAAAAGACCGATGACTGAGTCCAATGCTTTCTGTTTAAAACCATATTGTAGGTGTCAGCACAGTATGAGATACATGTGTATGAATATTTCCATTTTGACATCCACACACTATAACTGGGTTCTATGAAACGATCTGCTATACTTAGATCATTGAGCGAAGAGACCTTTGACAACCTGTTTCCAACAAGTTGAGAAAAGGATCTTATTCAAACATATATTTTTATACACATATGGAGGGCATGAACTCAACTTGGGTGAGTAAGATTTCTCCCTCATCTCCCTCTTCACTTTCTGTCATTTCTCTTAGAAACGTGCGTGTAATTACGAGCAGCCCATATGTTACTACTTCATGATTCTGTCCCCAGGGAAAGAAATACAGAATAGATGAGCAGGGAGAGAAGATGACAGGAAGGATATTAGGAAGGGACGCTTGATCAACGTTAAGTAACGGAAGGGAAAAGTCAAAACAAACATGCAGGAGAGAAATAAAGGTTGGACCAGGAAGTACAGAGTGACAGAAAAGCAAATGGGAAAACAGACGTCAAGAAATCAGGTGAGGAATGAAGAGATGTGGAGGATGAGAAGCAACATTGGTTCAGGCTGTTACATAAAAAGCACATTGAAATTAAAGCTGTGTATCACAATGCTCATTGTGCACACACTCACACACATCATTGGTGTCACACATGCAAAGTCATCAAAGATGCTTTTCAGCTCAATTTCAGACTCGTCTGGATACATGCTCATCATTTTGTCGACAAAAACATTACTTGTTTTATAGTGACGGCAACTTGAAGCACAGGTCAGAAGCACAGACAGATTGTCATGTCAATTTAAATGTAATTACAGCTTCACTATAACATGAGAAGCTGACCCAGTTGTTTCAGTCACAACCAGAAACTCTTGACAACATCATCAGGACATTTCCTGTATGGTAGCTTCAACCCACCGCCAATAAATGTAGATTTTGCTCTGCAGGTGGGTCAAGAGACGAGTGGTTCAAGCTCTTTAAATTTCCCCCCCAAAAAAAACAGGGAAACCAATCACATCGGTCTGTCTGTATGTGTGCGGGCTAAGAGCAAAGTGTGTGGGCGGGGCTTAACAGAATGACAACAGTGCTGCACAGACGCAGTGGATATGTACAACAAAAATGGCTGTGGCTGATTGAAGAGTGTCGAAATTTTTCAAAAGACAAGCAAAGGACTATTTTCATCGGCTGTCTCTCCATCAAACTCTTCTCCGAAACAAGCTCTGCCATTAACTTGTTTCCTTTGCTCTGATGACGTTTGTTATCCTGATTGGTCGTAGCACTGTCCAATTACATACAGTGGTAGTTTGATATATACCTGTTTCTGGCGCCCCTTGAGTTGGGAAAGTCTACTGCCTGTTGCCAGACCCTCCATCTTTCTGCATGTGGGTCTGGTTCTCCATGCCATCCGAGACAACTGACCTGAATAAAAATATGTACATGTAGTATGTGAGTCAATCTTCCTGAACTAGTGTCTTCACCTTCTGCTGGCCATTTGGTGTATTTGACTGTTTTGAGAGGCACATTGTACTGTCTATTCATCTACTCATCCACATCGATATGAGGCTCAGAGCGACTGCTTTTGCTGCACTAGAAGCAAATGTAATAACCACCCTTGCAAAGTGGTGGCTTCAGAATGGGAGCTCATAAACAGGTCATTATGGCGGATTTCACGCTGGCTCTGCCCACATCTTTTATGAATTTACTTTCATGAGAATGTTTTTCTGAACATTCTGAAGAACTGAATGCACTGATGCATTGTTTTGTATGTTTCACCATGTGTGTCTTAATTGTGTCACTGTGTTTAGGCATCATTCATGTTCAAAGGTAATAAACGTTAGAGGACAGACAACACAAGGTCATTACTCTTGTTTTATGGACCCTGCATTAATTTCACAGCACAACAGCCATGCTTAAAGATCTTTGAGAGAAGAGGGATACAGAGAGAAAGATGTATGGTGGATGATGGGTACACTAATAGAGTCACATCTGTCACATCACCTGTTTATGTGGTCAGTGTAAAGCCATGGGAGTGTGAGTGAAATTCAAAAATTGCTTGTGAGTCTCATCTCACCCACTCCCACAGTGCTGAGTTGCAGTTTCTTTTACAATTATATTTAGGACAGAAACATTGCTTGAAGTGGCCTGTTAGTGGATACACACAACCACCAGATATCAACTGAAATACATCAACAGACACCAGCTGTAGCCAGTCATGGAATTCAAGTGCAATAGCGTGCTACAACCCATGGAGGGCACCACTGTACATACATCTATTATCTTCCGCTTGTTCCCGTCACGGCCCGCGGTTATGCTGGAGATGATCCCAGCTGTCAAGGGGGGAACGTCAGGGTACACCTTGGAGGAGTCACCAGCTCATCAGGGCCACATGAAGGACAGACAACCACTCACACTCACACCTACGGGCAATTTAGAGTGACCAGTTAACATCAGCATGCTTTTGGAGGTGGGAGGAAGCTGGAGAACCCAAAGAGAACATTGCAAGAGGCATCTGTGCTAAGTCCGGCACATTTACACTGATGCTCAATGTGCATTGTCACAACTCAATAAATCTGTCATTTTCAAAAGCCATGATTGTTCCCTACCAAAACAAAAGTGATTAATCATGATATAACCATGATTAAGTCAAACAGGAATGTGTCTTATTGAGCATCAGTAGAAATGAATTATCCAGATATTTGTGTTGGAGAACATCTAAAGTTCAGTAGAATTTTTAATTAATCTTGTATGACACAAATATGCAGAGCATATTTTACATTGTACATTTAGTCTGCATTCATTCTGTATCAGCTCTTATACACAGACACTGTGCAAACTGCAGTGACACTTTTCGACACATTTTTGAGTTTCAATTGCAGTTTAATTTATGAAAACTGGTGTCTAGACACTAAGCACCACCCACACATCTAGTGAAGTCCTGTGTGTGTGTGTGTGTGTGTGTGTGTGTGTGTGTGTGTGTGTGTGTGTGTGTGTGTGTGTGTGTGTTTTGCACAGTGAACAGTACGAAATGCCTTGAATACATTTATTTGTACTGCCATCACATTTTCTTCCTGTGCATCATCTTCTGTGCCTGGGACGTGACAACCTGCTTAAATGTTATTACAGAACTTTCTGTGTCATTAAACACTGCACACCTGACCTGACGGTTGTGTGTATACGCATCAGTGGAATTACACAAAAACAACCGTTTTCATGACACATGGAGGGGCAGACACATGAGCCAAAGAATAACACATGCTGTACTGACTGACATCTTATTTTTAGATAATGTCTTGCGTATGTAAGAATAAATCTACCTGACACCTAACAGCACCACCTTGTGGACTATGTGAACCCGATTAGAGGAGTGTTTGTGAGTGTGTGAGATTCATTCATCTGTTCATTCATCCTCTGCTGTAAACATCTCACTCCCATTCGCTGATTCCTCAGCTCTCTTCCCCCTCTATTCAGCGGGCCGACAACCGCCCTCGACCTTCTACATCCCCCTCTTTCTCTCCACTCTGTGCCTCTCTCATTCATCATGGTAAGCCTCTGTGACAGGGGAGCACTGCTCTGTGGCAGTCCGCTTAGTAGAGCCTGACACACACAGCCTTGAAGACAGCCTTGCAAAATGAAAGTGAGAGAGGGAGAAGCTGCACATTATGTAAATGGAGGGGGGTGAAGCAAGGGAGAGCAAGAAAAAAAGACAAAGAGAACACGTGGTCTCCCTTGGGAGCCATCATTGGTCGACATATTCTAGTTTGTGTGTGTGTGTGTGTGTGTGTGTTTGTGCCTGCTTATCTGTGTGTGCCTGGTGACCTTGGGAATCATGGCCATGTATCTGTGTGTGTGTGTGTGTGTGTGTGTGTGTGTGTGTGAGTGAACAATGCTTTCCAAAACAAACAAAACATGCTTTCCTAACTTCACAGGATGAAATAGTAAATAAATTAATACAAAATAAAATATTGTCTAATTACAATATTAATTCCAGATCTGCTAAATTGGAAAATGTGACATTGTTTTCTGATATTAAAGATAACAACTTTTTTCATCAGCTCTCACAGCGAATCATTAGTTTACATGAGAAATTGGAGTGAGCTGGATAATCTCTGTCGTAGAAAAATAAAACGCATCGACTGCACTTAGGGCTGAGTGACCAGCGCAAACAGGAACATTTCTAAGTGAATAGCGCTTTGAATCGAGATTTTTTAAAAAAACGAGCATGGACCCTTAAATCCTCTTGATGTTCAACTGCAGCAGGTGTGGACAAAGTCTGAAGTCAACTAAGTCTTAGGAGACTTGCCAGCAGACTTCAATACCATGACTTGTGACTGTTTAGTAATTGGCATGAACGTCTCCCCACACCTCTAGTCTTAGACTTAAAATAATGCCTTGTGGAGCAGTGGTAAAATGAAGTTGTTTCCCTGGTTGGTCGAAATTCAATCTTCTGAAATTCCCAGCTGCCAGTGAACTTACCCACAGCAACAGTACACTGCTTGTCGATGCAAAACCTAAATAAATGAAATGATCAAATCAAAGATAAACAATTTACTCATTTACTTCATTTCCAGTCTTTCCATTAATGTTCAGCCAATCAAGCACTTTTGGCATCATCTCACTGTATGCTCGTGAATACATCCTGTCAAATAAATGCATGTCCTTCCTATTTATTTGCCTTGTTTGATTTTGCAGTAACACTGTTGTTCTTATGGAATAATGAGTCTTGTACTCATTCAGCCATCACACTGACTTATGCAAGTGGCTTTTTGGGCAGCCTGTTCTGTGATTACTTGGCAAAAGGGTTGCAATTCACTGAACTTATGGGCGGGGCCCTAGGTTTTGATTATCTAAGAGCATTTCATCATAGAATTTTCATGGTCACGCTGTTGTTAAAATCAGTTGTGTAAGTGGAAGTTTAACCAGGGAAATCCACATATCCTCCACATATAAATTAGTACTAATCAATGAGAGACAGGCAGGAGCTTTACTTAATTCAATACTTTAATGGGTCAATGCATCCCAAGTCTCACTGGCGCGCATTGTTGGTTGTGTTAAGGATACATAATAAGGAATAAACACAGGCTGACTGTACTGTGTTTGTTCACAGCTCCAAAGGTTCGCAACAATTGTTGGTATCGTTTAGTTTTGAAGTTTCTAAAAACAACAACCCTCATCTGACCTTTGACTGCACTTTCTCAAATAAACAGCCCTTTCTTGTATCAGCAAAATGTTTTAGGAAATTGAACAGCTCACCATTGCTGTGATCAGATTAGTGTAATCCTTTACTTGAAGCTGGGTACTGCAGATTCATCGAGAGGAAATTGATGTCAGTGTTTACACAATGAGACCAGCCATCGAATCATTTGTGCCAGCTTTGTTAGTGAAATGAAGGTCAGCATGCGAATATCCATCATCCTCGCATTGCCAGATGCAAGTATTTGCTGTTTATTATTTTGCAGTGACACAATAAATTCAATCAAATTCGTTGGATTCCTGCAACATCTTCCTGTACATCTCAAAACATTATGAAGTGATTGATATGAGATGGTATATGTACATGTTGTAGAACTGAGAGGTGCAGCATACCTGAAATGGCTGAGCTCCGGAAGCTCACCAGCCAACTTGCTGACTGATAACATTGTTTGTGCCAGAGATTTCTCTTGTGTTGAGCTGGGATATTTTTAATAACTTAAAAACGGTAATGATGACAGTGTTTGTTGTATAAAGTCCGGTCCAGACCGAAGATTTAAGGCACAATTGAACTGTTACAGACACAGTGTCAGCGGTCTGAATGGTCCCTGTGCACCTCAGCGCCAGTCGGTGGTAGATGTTGGACCTACCTGTTCAATTCCTGATAATGGTTCTGACCAATCAACTGTGAGTTGGTGACAGGTACCCACGTAGGGTGTGTCTGTGACGAGTGTGTCTTCATAGCAGCAGATTGAAATGCTAACAAAACCAGGACCGTTCCATTGTAAGTGCATTGCAAGTTGTTGTGCTTGGAATCTTTGGTCTGGACTGGACTTTAGAGTTAGAGCTGGTGCTTGTAACACCTTGGAGATGTTTGTGGGGTTTTGGGACAGAGGTTTGTGTTTTTCCTCTCTGTCTGATGGTTTTCAGGTCATTTATACTTCCCCCATCCCACAGCTAAATGAAGAGAAGGGTTACTGTTTGATGTGGTGGTAAATTTCCCCTTTCTGAATGTGTCCCCCTGTATTTATACAGCAATCTGTGTTGAAAGGCCCAGGAAGCTTATTCGGTGCTTAGTGCAATTAACAGACTGACACAGCATTGGGAGCTGGAACTGGCACCAGAGGCTGATGAGCAATGCTTCAGGTGCTGGAGGACAAGTAGTCACAAATGCGATTGTTTGCAAGGGATTTTTGTGCAGGTGGTGATAGTCTTTTCCTTGGAAGATGTGTGTGACTGCGTGATCCTCACCAATTCTTAGTTAATATTTACACATTACAGTTTTTCTCCATTGGTTTGGCTAATTTCTTGAAACAGCAATTACATTCTCAAAATAACATGGACAAACCTGGAAACTTGGAAATTGTTCACAACAGAACTGAATTTCTCATTCTTTTCATTCAATTTCAATTGATTTCAATTTGAATTTGATTGAATCTCAGTCTAATGGTTGTTCTCACCAACATATGTCAACCTCATTTCATTGTATATGTCACTGATTGCACAAGTCTGTTCAATTGTCTAAACTAGCCTAGAAAATAATACCATAAATACCATATATGAAGCTGTTGTAACATTTGATACATTTATTAACTGACAGTCAGGTGAAACTAGAACGTGACAAACGAAGGAAGAGTTTCACACATCTCAAACGACCAATCAAAGAGTATGTTGTGACACTTCTCAGGTGCTGTCCATGATTGCCAAAGCTCCATGGGCCTTTTCGAAACCATAAAAGTGGCATACAAACAATCCATGACATCATTACAGCTTTGCATTGTGGGAACTAGTACACCACAAAGACTCATCTATTGCAGATTTTTTCCCTGAATCAGTATATCATCCAGGAACTTTTGGCATACTGCAGTTTTAGAGCGTGTTCACATATTGCACACTACATTCTGACTTTAGGCCAAAGCTAAAGTAAAACAATGCATATAGACAGGCCAGACATGAATTCGATACCAGATTTAGGAAAGATCACCGCTTTATTGCCACGTCAACAGATCCACACAAATGCACACATACACAAATTTGGTGATCGTTGGTGATGGACTGAATTGCAAAGCCTTACTGAAACAATCTTTCCTTCGAAGGTTCACCATCGCACCAGCACTCTTTTTTCTTCTTCTTGCAACCGTGCAGAATAACGTGCCAAAATTAAATAAATACTTGATTAAATAATTAATTGAATATGTCATCAATTGATTAAACATAATTAACATTTATGAATTTAATTCACACAATTAATAATTGACACATTTAAATAATAATTTAATAATGTGCTCATTTGATTGGGGCACTTTTAGTATTCCATAGCACAGGGCTAATATATGACAAATATGTGTAAGAATCCGTTCCATGCACATTTTTACAAACTGTATGTCTGCAACTATATGACTATATGTCATCTATGTGTCACAGCAGATAAACAGGAACAGACATAAAGCAGACATTGTGAGGTTTGTAAGGTTCAGTGCCGTCGGTGGCACAGAACCAGTTTGTGTTTAGTTGTGCATGGTTGCTTTATTGTTCTTGGATGACAAAAAGACTTTACTTTTGTTCAGGTACTTGGCCGCCTGGACTGAAGGGACCATTGGGTTTGTTGGTGCATGAATAAAATTTATTCAAATGGAACAGGTGTGCGTGTGTGTGTGTGTGTGTGTGTGTGTGTGTGTGTGTGCGTGCAGGCAGTGTGTCCTCAAATTCAATTCAATATCCATATATATATGTATAGTCAATCAAGTTCTTGCACAGTACTTAAGAAACAACCTACATGAATATTCATGATTGTCCTGAGTAAGGTCAGGAGATGGAGATGTAGCTCTTGGGGGAAGAAAGTTCTCCATTTTTAGCGTCTCGCTGAGTGTTCATTTTCATATCCTCCAATTCGGAGAATTTGTGTCAGTGTGAGACTTCAGCTCAGCAGGGTTTCAGCAGTTTAAAACCATCAGACCAAAACAAACTCTCGGGTTCTCCATCCTCAGAACTTACCTTAATGCTAAGTTTTTTCTCAGTTTCAGTGGAAAGTTAAAGGTGGTTTCTAGTTCTCGTTGTGAAAACAATGTATAAATGTTGCACACTGCACACTGATTGTCTGCCCACTTGTGGTGCTGGAGTATGTGAGCATGCTGATGATGATTTGATTTAGCCTAGACGTCAAGAAGTTTGGTCTTGGCATACAATTGGCAGGGCTCAGTCCAAGGGGCGGGATAAATGGTTGTCTTTCAAGTTCCCTCACAACAGGATAGTACTACAATCAATCAGAGCAGCGAAGAAGGTGACAGAGACAACATGATGTGTTGTGGAAAAGTTTGATGGAGAGATTCCAAATCATTCAAAGTCGAGGCCAGAGCTGACTTGAAAGACTGTTGTTCGCCAGCAGCAGCTATCTTCTTTATTAACATGTAGCAGAGACCGACAGAGATGACACAACGGTTGCAACTCTGTCATCATTATGTCCACGCACACGCAAACCAAAGTTTGCTTTAACCACATGATCGCCGTTCTTGTTGATGAACAAACTTAAAGAGCTGAAATGATTCATCCCATTTTCATATGCACGGTTAATTGTTTTTTAAAGCAACAAACATTCTCTCATTAAAAACAGGACAAGGAACATTCATACAATGAATACAAATAATATTCAGCTGAGTCAGCTGTTTCCACATGCATACAATAATACATAGTTCAACTTAGAAGAAGAATCTCACATCTGTGACCTCGAGAGACTATTCACAAGATAACATACCAATGAATTCATTCTCATCCCACCACTTACACCAACAAGCTCTTACATCCGCATACAGCTGAAGATGGAAGCAGGTCAGAGTGGTGGATGATTTCCACAAACACCAGACTTCACTGCAGGTGTTTAATTCCTGTTTGCCACCACTTAATCCACAGCTGGCTGTCACACACACAAGGTTTGCTGAGTCAAATTATCTTAATTTGACAATCTGGAATTAAACAGATTCAGTTTATAATTGTTTGTTGAGTATTCATCTTCTTCCTTCATTCATCTAAAACGAACAACCAATATAATAAATATCATAATTAATATAATATGACCAAAAAAAGAGCATCGCCCATGTAGTCTTAGATACCAGGCCAGACAATTTTATAAGAAAATATTTATTTTTCAACATAAATTCACATGGAATGTGTGTGATTATATAAGTCAAATTTATTTTCAGTAAAGAAAAACTGGATTTTTCAGCTTGTTTTTGTAGAATGTGATTTTAAGAGGAACAGAGGGTCACAAAGCCTTCCTAAAAATATCTGTCAGGTTTTAAAACACACCTCGCTGCACAGGAAAGA
This sequence comes from Aeoliscus strigatus, assembly GCA_901007665.1. NCBI lineage: Eukaryota > Metazoa > Chordata > Actinopteri > Syngnathiformes > Centriscidae > Aeoliscus > Aeoliscus strigatus. The sequence continues at coordinate 7,561 of CAAKHB010001929.1, read as the reverse complement.
GCACATGCACACATACTGCCTGTTCTAGTATATTTGCACACATGCACCAGCAGGCAAACCACACACTCTGCAGGCATAAAAGTTGGAGACTTAATGGACTCCAGCGACAGAGGAGTTATTGCCTTGCTGTGCCCTTTCAGTGCCATTTCCACACATCTCAGCGTGGGCACACAATAGCACAGCGCACACACGTTTTAGCGCCGCTGTTTTACCTTTGCGCGCACACACACACACACACACACACACACACACACACACACACACACACACACACACACACACACACAGTAAAGCAGCATTCCAGTTATAGTTGCAGAATGGAAGTACACAGCTAAAGGAGCGGATAGGAAATCATGTATGATGTAAGTGAGATGAAATATGTGAAGACCTGGTGATGGTAATGAATGACAGATAAAGGCTGTAGAGGAAACATCTAAATAACACATGGATGAAGTAATTTCATGTTTTTGCTGCTGACATTCCATGGTGATATTCTGGCCAAAACAATCTGCAGTGTGTGTGCATGCTCGTATACCGTTGTATGCGAAAATCTGGGCACCCCTTTAAAAACATCATACTTCATATACAGTATATATAAAAAATATATAATCTCACATATAATCTCTCAGGTATGGGCATATAGGAAAAAAAGACAATATCAGCAAACATTAATGCATAGTTAAATTTTATTTTATAAATTGAACAAAAAATGAAAACCATCATTTTGGCATGTGCTAAAGTCTAGGCACCCTACAAACAAAGTCAGTACTTTCAGTACTTCAGTGCTTTTTAAAGCCAACTACAGTAACTATGCATTAATGTTACCTGATCATTATAATTATATTATAAATAACTAAATTAGAAATACAATCCTGTATAACAGAGAGACTATAAATATGAATATTACACAACTGTATGTTTGTAAGAGAGAAGTCAAATAAAAGAGAATCTGTAAATGTGAGTCCTTTCCCACCACACCACTGTCTTCTGTTAGTATGGGTGCATATATATGCACATATATTATTGATGGGGAGCAGTTGTTTTATCATGTCCTCCCCAGACACTGGTCAAACAAATACATGTTCACTTTCACACTTTCTATTCGTGAGCGAAATTTGGACTTGTTAAATTCCAGAGTGACTGGAAGTAAAGTGTACAACTACTGGACGAGTAAGTGTCTCCAAAAACAAGGGAAGAAACAGAAGTTGTATCTGAGTGAAACCGCAGTAAAGTAAATGATGATGCTGATGATTAGATATATTAGCAATCAGAAGACGACACAAAGCTCTGTCTTAACTCTCTTAATTCCTGATTCTAGTTTTCACCCTCCGTGCGCTGTGACCCGTCCCACCCACAAACATACAAATAATCTGTTGTTTCAAATGAGGTCCCTCGTCATTGCATTCTGTCAGGGCGCCACTGAACCTGTGAAGCTCTAACAGCTGACGTGTGTGCATGAATACCAAAGTGTGATGGTACTTGTGTGGACCCTTGTGATGACTGTTGTTTTGACAGCAGACAGATGGAAGGTTTCCTACTGATAATTGGCCAGATGTGTGAGAACACACTTGGCAGGGTGGGAGCTTGTTTACCTTCTTCTCTCAAACAATATAGACCCCTGACGTTGCAGCACAGTCAGCAGGATTATTTCCAACTGGACAAACTTCCTATACAACCTGCTCGAAAGCAAAGGTCTGTGAATGTTCCGTGAAGTTGTCAGAGCTCCTCTTCCACCTCAGTAATCCCTGACACACATTATTTCACCTCACCCCTGAGGTGTTTTCCATACATAAATGGAATGTTGCGTTCAAGGCCATGATCAATCTGGCATCCCATGGGGTCATTACATTCCTGTCTGGGCGGTATACAGGATCCACGAGGCAGCAGGAGCTCTTCAAGCTGTCTGGTGATGGAAACTCACTCACACGAGACGTACCAATTATGGATGACAAAGGGTTCCCCTTGGACGCTCTGGCTGCGTGCAAAGTTTACCAGCCCGCTTTTCTCTCATCCAAATGAGTCAGGGGAATATCAGCCAGACGCACTTTGGGTCTAGATGGGTTCATCAGGAGGGTGAATGAGATCAACTGAAGAAGGTTCTACAGTGTTTTACACATCATGCTCAAGGTAGGGCAACAGTAGCAGCATATTGAAATGGATAAGCTTTTATGCATGTTAATACAGTAGAGCTTGCAGGTAATTAAATGACATTATGGCAAATATCACACCATGCCAACCGCCTTTGAGGAATACATGATGAATATATCTTCATGGTTGTCTGATGCATAATCAAACAAATTGGAAGAGCATGTACACTCAAACAGGCAAGAAAAATGTGTAGAGGTGCTTGGCCAAAATTGTATCACAAAAAGAGAAAAGGGAGCCAGTAACACTCTGTGTCCTTCAAACTCTTTTTTAATATTCACTGGTCAATAGCAAAAAATACACAGGCCGGTTTTGAGGTGCAGGGCTGCTTGAGTGACAGATAAACAGCCAACACCGCAACTACTCAGCTGAGTGGCATAAGGTAATCAGGATTCAGGAGCAGCAGGCCTAGTGGACAGAGACATACATCACATAGAGGAACATCACACAAAAGAAATTCCAGGCCTCAAATAGAACAGATTTACAGTAAATGACATGAGAAAAAGTGGATCTTACTAAAAACAGCCAATCTACAAGATACTCTTCAAAAGTAGGTGGTGCAGTAAAATGAATAAATAGAGAACCCCTGCTCGTTATCTCATAGTCTGATGCATAATAACTCCGGGTTATGTTGGGTCAGTTTTAGCTTTGGATAAACTATCATTCTGTGATTCTTTCCTATTTTATTTTGGGTCTATTGTTCGGTCCACTGACCAGGTATATGTATGTAAGTATGATGTTATGTACTTTGGGGAGGTGAATCCTCTTTGACAATATTGATAGACGAAGCAAAAAGAGACAGAGAACTGAGGGGAAGTTGTGGGGGCATCCAATTTTTGAGGACATAGGACACTGGTTGTCACAATCCATCAGTATTCTTATTTGGCCTCCGATGTAGCAGCAGTTGGGTTGTGTGTCCTCTGAGGCATCGCTGGTGGAGCTTTTATTTGAAGCTCATGACGTCCTGATGGAGAGAGAGAGGGGATAGAATGGAAGTGATAAAGAGAAAAAGATGATGAAGGTGTGTGTGGGGGGGAATACAGCTGTAAAAGTGAGTAATAGCACAAAGTTGTGCAATGAAAAGTGACTAAGGGTGTTTGTGGAGGAGTGGAAGAGCAGAGGCTGTCTGCCTGTTGATCTGAAATCTTCACTGTGATTTCATACATTCCCTGAGACATTATCTGCGTACCACTGTTATGCAGGTGTTAATATAATTACTGTAATTGTGGGCTTGTGATGCCATTTGCCATTTGATGCTTTAATTTAGCAGAACGTCCGGTTAAAGAATTAAGTTGATGATACTCCACAGAACTCACCAATTAACAATAAATGTTACATTTGAAGCTTTTTGAATGGGATATGTCACCAAAGTCAAAATGCACTGAATTGAGATAAAAATGAAATACAAAATGACATTTCTCCTTCCACAAGTAGAGGTGGTATATTGGTGATGCTCCTTGCATTAGGGTCAAGTACAACAAATCTAAATTCACAAGCACACACTGTGCTGAGGAAGACTGATAAAATGCTTTCTTTTTCCTTGCTCAAGGACAAACACTGTAACATTTAATCAGACTAGTCACACTTTAATCCCCAAATACTTTGGCTGTCATTGTAATAATTGTATTTCTGGTACAGTAAATATCATAGTTATAATTTTATGTTCACTCTATACTTATGATGATGGGCATATTTTTATGTTGTTTATACAGAGCTACTTAGGGAAAGATTGTTCTGCCATTGAATACAAAGGTTGATGATCATGGATGACGATTATTGTCATTTTCAAAAGTAAATACATTATTATTGATGCAACCGTCAGATTAGAGCAATAGGTCATTCTGAAAATATGTGTATGGCATCATGTTCAAGGAAGACTGAAGACTGTCTGGCTTTGCAATGGTGAATTTCACAAATTGAGTCTGCTTCCCCGAAAGTAGCAGCTCATGCTCAAGGAAATAGAACTGTCACCATCGGCTGATGGATGAAAACTGCCCATATATAATATACATATATGTATTTACTGAAATAGCTGTGAAACCGTGGTGTGTGTGTGTGTCTGTGTGTTTGTGAGTTATTGGCTGCATGTAAATGTAGTAACTGCTTAGAAGATTTTATATTTGAATATGAGATTTAGAAGGAAACCATGTATAAGAAGACAATAAGACAAAACAAAAAATATATGAGAAAATGCATAATAGTATATAAAACAGGAAATGAAAAGTGGACATGTAACTGTACATATAAAGTACATCTTTACATTCCAAGTAGGGAGAAAGCAACATTAAGGGTAGAGGTGAAGTTGAAACTAGAAAACAATAACCAGTATGGATAACACTTATCATATATCAGTTTTAAAGTGAATTAATCAGAAACAGTGAAACTCCAAACAACACGGGTGAAAAACTCAATGGTCAATGCTGTCTTATGTTCTATTAGCCATTTTCTTTAAAACACACACTCCTCTCTTAACATACACTTCCATCTCTTATCCTTTTGCTATTTGAATTTCAAGTTTTAAACTCTCATTGACCTGGTTGCTACTCGACGTTGCCATATGGAAATACTTGACCCTTGGAGCATATTTGCTGCTCTATCGCCTTGTTCAGTACAGCATGATAATGACAAGATGTCTCACTGCACATTAACAAATACATGCAGCAGAATTAGAAAAAAAGCCCACTTCATGTTGAGAGTGGCATTGTATGCTCAGATGTCTTTGCAGTGTAATTTGACGTCATCACAGTACACCAGGGGTTCGAAGGTTTGTTGATTAGTCAGGTTGCTTATGAACAATAAGCTGCATGTGTGGCCTCTTATCTTATTCGTGGACCAATAGGAAACTGTAAAAACTTCATAAAAAGCTTAGCTTGTAGGTCTGATGGGGATTCCAGTTTCAGCTACACAATGAACATTTTCCAACTTCAAGCTCATTTTCCAACTATGCTTTTCATTGACAAACCATTATCATGTCCACTGTTAAGAGCGTACAGCCGTGTGACTTAAATGGGCTTTCTCTACACACAGGAGGAGGTCTGATTAGCACACTTTCACATTGGTCACAACATCACACAAATACTTGTAATATGCACTAGACTCAAGTCAGTTCTGTTCATGTACCAAGAAAGAGAATGTTAGATATAAATAAACCTGTGATATAAGTAAGATAATATACTCAAATATTTGTGTTGGACATCCAGTTTTATGTCTGTGTGTAAGTTCTAGTTCTCTCTCATAGTTTATCTGCAGCTCCCCAACATGAGCCAGTCCAGCAAAAGTCACAGTACGTGCAGGTCAGTTCTGTCTGCAGGTGTGCTCAGTCACAACCATGAGCCAATAAAGTCTAAACACATCTTATTGTCTGTCTGCAATATACTGAGATTACATTCTGCTTCCTGCACCGCTGGAGGCAGAGCTGCTTGATTTGAAACTGGAGTGACAGATATCCAGATAATAAGAATTCAAAATCGAACATTTATATTTTATGGGGGAACCAAAACAATGAATGTGTGTGTATAATGTATGATGGATGTCATGAGGTCAAATCTGCCAAAGTTATTGAGGGATCTTATCCCAAACAAAGACAGAAAACTACTGTACCAAGAGGTGTTTGACACTCAAAAAAAGACCAAAAAATCCTTTTCATGTCTCTGTTCTTTCTGCCAGAAGACAAAGACACATTTCCTGCTATCTCCATTTTATAATCATCAGCTGACATTTGATTCAGATTCAGGCACACAGAACATCGTCTTCTCTGGTCTGAACGGAATGCAAGCAACATTCAGTAGAAACAGTCCACTCAGTCACAGACATGTCCACAGACATGTTCTGCCACATACAGAAATAAATGTGTGAGGCGTCATGCTTTGTTTCTTGCTCGGTGGATGTGCTGAATGTGATTTATGCAAATTCGGATTCATAGATTTCTTAATTTAAATTTGGAACATCAATCAAACATCAGCTTTGAGGTTAAGTAAAGCATCTGCTGTATGAAATTAGACTGTACCAAGTAAAATTCTATCAGTGCCAACACACACACACACATACGCACTGGCAGCAGGCTTTTTGTATTTATGAAGCATAAAATGTATGCAGAGAAACGTTTTTTCTTTAAATTAAGATGAATGGATGATTGAGAGACTGTGAATATTAATACAATAAACCTACAATAAAATAGACCAGGTTACAACAATGAATGTTGAAAATGTGATGTTTTCTGCCTCTAATAGTTTCTTAGAAATGCCAACTGTGCCGCTCACAATAGCTCCACTTATCACTAAGGTGACAGGCTGATAATAACATGGCTTTATGGCTAATGGCTCCCACACTCTCAGGGCTTAAAATGTATTTTCCCTGCCTATATAACTCCTTCCCTCCTCCTTCTCAAACATGATGGGATAATACATCCAAGGAAGGCAGTTTTTCATGGGTAATGACTAACATCAGAGTAGTTGGACTCAGCCCACAGCTAAAACCTCAGATGTGTTTGCTACATTATATAGTTGTATCTAGGTAGGATCTATTCCTCTGCACATTGATTGTTTCTACCTCAGCTGTGGAAAGTACATGTCTCATTCTCATCCCTCCACATCCAATATCATTGCCTCCAGCATGTCAGCGCTCTCTCACTCTACTCGCTTCCCTTATTGATACATAGCAGGTTTTCAACTATTATTAACAAATGCACACCAAACTAAGATACACCTGGCTTTTAAATTCAGTACATAGCAAGAAACCCTGCTGGTTGGGTTCAGGAAAGATCATGGACTGGGTTAAAATACATCCGATGTGAGTCACAGGAAATGTCTCATAACGACCAGAGGGTTTGTCGGCGTCAAACTGCTGCTTCTCACACAGACTCTGAGCTGATGGATGTTGTCTGCAACAAAAGTTGCAAATCATCCTTCCCCACAATTCAGCTGATGCTTACAGATTCCTTTTATAGAGCTGGACTTTGATTTGACAACATATCCTTCTGTTTGTTCTCATGTTCCCCTCTGCTGACATTCCCCATGAGTATATCTGGGTTTTTCTTGTGTGTTAGTACAATATGTTACTCTCAACTCACCTTCTTGTGTCTTTGCATGTGTATGTGTGTGTGTATGTATGCACTGTATTTTATTCTAAATAATGGTCAGAGTGTGATCATTAGGCACGTTGCGCAGTGTGTGTGTGTGTGTGTGTGTGTGTGTGTGTGTGTGTCTGTGAAATGACAGAAATGACATATTGCCATTATCATGCTGCAATGAACTGTTAAGGCAAAATGGCTCAAAGGTCAAATTAGTTCCATTTGAAAATAAGTGTGTGTGTGTGTGTGTGTGTTAGAGTTTCATGGCATCCATATCACTTCAACAGATGGTGCTTTTCCTGTATTGCGGTTAGCCATCTTGTTGGAGATGGTTATGTAGTTGTGTGT
>CAAKHB010001928.1:0-13382 GCA_901007665.1 Aeoliscus strigatus | reverse complement strand
GTTGTCAGGTCTGAATGAAACACTGACCCCATTAATGGTCACCCAGGGCACGAACTGGTGTGGAGGCTTCAGGGCTTCGGTCTTCAAGGCGTTCTGATGCATCAGCTGGTTTCCCAGATCTCCATTCACACAGCTCATGATGCTTCCCCAGCTTAACTGGGGGCTGTAGAGTTCCACACACTACCAACAGTGAGGGACAGGAGAGAAACACCCTGTGAATTCAATGGCTGATGGAGATGAAGATGGCGGAGGGACGAAGGTAGACGAGCTTCTTACGCTCTTGGCTGCTCTGATGACATCAGTGGAAGATTCCATGCAGAAGATGGTCAGGAAGGCTGAGTCGCTCATGTTCAGTATACAAGTCTGACGGGAGCAACGAGATGATGAAAACAGATTCAAAATCACATATACAAGTACTATGAAGGCTTTTACTTTTACTATAACAAACAACATTTCATGACCATGTGTGGTTTAATTACTATTCAGTCATTAACATGTTTGTGACACTTTACCTCAATCATGTTGCCGAGACACTCCTGTTGTCCATGCTGACACTCATATATGTACTTGTCTCCATCGGGCTTCTCCTGCTCAGAACAATATGACAACACAATCTTAAGTTTCAGACTTTTCTAAATGCCATGGTCCTGTTAGGAGTAGTACTAGGTTTAAGTGTGAACTATTTCCTTATTTCATAGTTCCTTGTGTACATTTTGTTTTTTTTCTTCAATTTTTTTCAATTCAGGCTGTATGGTTTTTTTTATTTTTTGGGGGTTTTTTTTTGAGTCAAAACAATTAAGACGAAAGAGAGAAGAAATTCTTGGGAAATTCTTCTGCTATTTTTAAATATTGGGCCAATCCCAAACGCATGAGAAAGCTAGTTTTGAAAGTAAAAGAGTGATTCAATGAAAACTGCCATATTAACAAAATAATAAAGTTGCATAAAAGTGTAGGCCCAAGTAAATAATTACAGCAATTGCAAAAACTTGCCCCAACAAGCATTCTTTGAAGTATCCAAGGAGATATGAAAATACCTGAATTTCTCCTAACAGGAGCTTTCAAACATTCAGACAGTTAAGATGTGGATCGTTACTTGGTCAATTACATACCCTGGCGTTGCCATAGGGCACCAGATTTACTGTCATGATGTCTTGGAGCAAGACCCAGGTCGGGTAGAGCATCTGTGTGAGAAACATGACACAGCCAGGACACAGACTCTCGTAGTAGAGCTCCACAAGGACCGGATCTGCTGTCTGATGGGACCTGGTGAAGTTAGTGTCAAGGCACTGTGCCAACACCTGAGAGGAGAGGGGGAAAGAAAGGGATGAGGTCAGCATTTATGTGACAGCTTTGTGGTTTGGAGTGTTTCTTGATGTTGATTGTGTCATTGTGTCTGTCTGAAAAGTATATACAACACAACGTGCCACTTCTGAGAGGTGACCTAGATCTGTGTGTGGATCTGATCATTGTTTGGATTGTTTTAAGTTTGTACACTGTTAAAAAAAATGTCAAAGAATGTGTGTGCACAGATATTTGAACCTTCTTTATTAATAATAAACAGTCAATAAACAGTGTTATGTTGTTATGTATGTAAGTGTGTGTGTGTTTTCATGAATTCAATTTAGAAAACTAATCAAATGTAGTGAGTTACATTAAAAAGCAATTGAAAAAAGTTACACTAACAGAATGTACTTTAAACGGGGTAACTTGTAATTGTAACTTATTTTATTTTAAAGTATCTATTTTCATTTCAACATTAGGAATGACCAGTGTACAAATAAACAACAACAAACACAAACACTTTCCTGAGCAAAGCCAACTGACTCTCTGGTAAAATGTTCTTGAACATTCTACGTTTGTATCAGTCGGTCAGACACACAGCACCAGCTCCTTGGTGGAGGTAACATTATCGTCAGACGCGTCGGTGGTCTCACCCCGCAGCGGACGGCGGAATCCAGAGACGAACACCACCGAGACGGAGGGTGAGGGCAGGAGGAGAACGGAGCCCAGCCGCTCTGGACGCTCACAGACACGGTCAACAGGAGCAGGAGAGGAGCCTGCATCTTCTGCTGCACTGCTGGGCTGTATTCTAACAGGAAACACCGATTTAGCACCGGCTGAACTACCACCAAACTACTACTGCTGCTACTCAACTTTAAATACGTCCTCTGCTCGGCCAGCTGATTTCTGATTGGCTGTCGAGCACACGAGGCAGCTCGCGTCACTTGTCACTATGAGAAGAGTCCAGCATCAGAGACCCCGCTGCTGTCTGTGATTATCTGTGTGGCCACTGACTTGATACATTAACACTTCATTTAATTGGATGACTTTCTTGATATGTTCACGATAGACCACTAATAAATAAGCTCAAAGGATAGGAATTATTCATATTCTAGAAGTTGTGGTTTTGCTTCCTAGTGTGATTTCACATGTGTAAACTGTGTTCTATAAGTACTGTATGTAGGTCTGACCTCGTTCACACTGAATTTACTGTATGTAGCGGGTCCATTAGCTTCACTAAACTATAAAAGTCACATGTTTGAATCTCTGACGATGGCCTTTTCACGGATAAATATGAGCAATGAAACTGACCTGGAAACACAACTAGTGCATCGTGATCCGAACCTGGTTCGATGTTATTTTGTGGCATAATCGTCTTTGCATAAAAAAGAAGTTGAAGGTGTCAGAGCAGCTCTTACTCAAGGTCACGAGAAACAACTGTCACAGTTAACCTGGTGACTCTCACATGATCTCCACCTGTTTTCTCCTGAAACAAGGGCAGAGACATAAAACTGACAAGATACAACATGGTAATACGTGACTCACCCTGCTTCCTGTTAGGACTTCTTACTCTGATTCATCAGGGCGAGGAATAAATAAGACTGCATTGCACTGATGTGTAGGAGCTGTTCTTCATATGCAGGGGTCTTTGAAACAAGTGTTTGTTACCTAATTGGAACGGCATGAAGTTCATATTTGACAATACAAACAGAACTTAACCAGAGGTCATTTTACATTTTATTGAAATAGTCATTATTCAAATTATTGAATCAACCATAAGAAAGAACAATCCACATAAAAGAGTACCTGAGTGGAACACACAACTGTGGAACAGTGCTCCCTTTGAGTTCATCTGCATTTTGGTAGCTAGAGTAACTCTCTGACCCCCTGATTTATTTCAATCCACCCCCGATGACAGAGAGGGGACAGCGTCATGATTAATTATGATTGTGAATTTCTCTTGTGAGATGAAATAAAGTATCTATCTATCTATCTATCTATCTATCTATCTATCTATCTATCTATCTATCTATCTATCTATCTATCTATCTATCTATCTATCTATCTATCTATCTATCTATCTATCTATCTATCTATCTATCTATCTATCTATCTATCTATCTATCTATCTAACAGTGTAGGTGTTGCTACTGCTGAGGCTGACGATACAACAGACAACATGGAGCCCATTCCCGCCTTTGAAAGACAATGGCACCCTGTAACAACTGTGAATATGTGAAAGACATATTTCTAAATCGCTGCTGCCAGGTGGAGCAGAGCTGCTTCCTCAGTCTTTGTGGCAGTAGCTCCTGTAGTGCCTCTGACCCCCTCCGCAGGCCACAGGCCGGCTGCCCTGAATTAAAGACACATGAAAGACACATAACACAGCTTGTTAGGAGTTCAAAGGTCACATGTCGGCAGAGCAGCTGACACCCTCTCCCACTGACGGTACCTTATACAAGCTGCAGACCAGGGTGAAGAGAGACGACTGTGCTTTTTCCTGCAGCTCGTCTGTATGCTCCTGCACAGACGTATGAACAAGAGAAGTACTGTAGAGTATGGAAAAGCTCTGAATAACAGAAACAGGCACAAATCAACAGAATATCAGAAAAAAATGGGTGGTGGTCGTGTGTGTGTTTGTGGCTGTCACTTCCACAAGAGCGTCTGTTAACGTGAATGTATTTCCACTTTAATAGGAATATCCCAATCTGCTACAGTCTGTGCCACATGACCAATGACCAATCACTGCACAGAAAGGCTATACACGGCTATCTCGTTACCTTATGCAGAGACACAGGAAGCAGGTCCACTTGTGTTTTGTTTCCAGGTTCGATTATCCTCAAGGAAATAATCCTAATTATGCAAATATATATATTTTCTTCTGTCAAAAGTTGCTCTGCAAACACTAATCACACATCCTTTTTGAACACATCTTTTTTAGCTAAAAATAAATGAAAAATATTATCAATGGACCATCCATTTGTTAGAGACTTTAATTCGACTGGACTTCTACATCTGACATAACACCATCATGCCTTCAACCCTTATGAGTCATTCTTTGCGTAGATTGACATTACACCGGTTCAAAAACAATAATACCTTATTTTTAAGCAGCCAAATGAAGGTAACTGGATCGATGCTGCCTATTGGATAGTTAGTGTTGTTATATAATTGTGTTCAGAAATATTGTTCATATGAATGGACAAGTAGAGGGGGAGAGACGCTGCAGCTCCTCAGCCGGAAGGTTCCTAACTCAAATCCCAGCTCCCCAAGAATCCAAGTCAAAGTGACCTTCAGCAAGAAACTGAACCTCGAACTGCTCCTGATGCCGAGTGTGTGTGTGTGTGTGTTTGCAGATGGGAACCTTGAGTGAGTGGGTACACACTGTAACGGGCTTTGAGTGCCCGTTACAGAGAAAGGAAGAAAAGCACTGCAAGAAATTTAAAGTGAAATGAAGCTGCAAAAAAATGCTTTCAACTTGCTGACCCCATTAATGGTCACCCAGGGCACGAACTGGTGTGGAGGCTTCAGGGCTTCGGTCTTCAAGGCGTTCTGATGCATCAGCTGGTTTCCCAGATCTCCATTCACACAGCTCATGATGCTTCCCCAGCTTAACTGGGGGCTGTAGAGTTCCACACACTACCAACAGTGAGGGACAGGAGAGAAACACCCTGTGAATTCAATGGCTGATGGAGATGAAGATGGCGGAGGGACGAAGGTAGACGAGCTTCTTACGCTCTTGGCTGCTCTGATGACATCAGTGGAAGATTCCATGCAGAAGATGGTCAGGAAGGCTGAGTCGCTCATGTTCAGTATACAAGTCTGACGGGAGCAACGAGATGATGAAAACAGATTCAAAATCACATATACAAGTACTATGAAGGCTTTTACTTTTACTATAACAAACAACATTTCATGACCATGTGTGGTTTAATTACTATTCAGTCATTAACATGTTTGTGACACTTTACCTCAATCATGTTGCCGAGACACTCCTGTTGTCCATGCTGACACTCATATATGTACTTGTCTCCATCGGGCTTCTCCTGCTCAGAACAATATGACAACACAATCTTAACTTTCAAACTTTTCATCATTAAACACAGTCCTGTTTGGAGTAATACTGTGTTTCACTGTGAACTGTTTCCTTGTGTACATGCTGGTTTACTACCTGATCAAGTGTTTTCAGCTTATTTCTTTTAGTTCAAAGATAACTGGTATTTTCTAACGCAGTAGAAAAGTAGTAGTACACGATCCCACTCAGTTCTTTCAAGGAATTACACAAAGTATAATGGCCAGGCTGGCATCCTGCTTACAAACAGACAAACTGAAGTGTTTTCAGAGCGGCCTCTTCCATTGTTGTTGTGTTGGCTTCTGACTCCACTGCTGGTCAAACAAATCCTCCTTGTTGCCAGATTTGTGTTGTGCAGAAACAAAATCATGTCTTTTTTCATTTTTTAAAAATGATGTCAAATAAATCTAAGAACTTCGGACTCGAATCGAGTCATGTGACTCTCCTCCACCAGCTCCATGATGACCTTATTAATTCCAGGAGCTTTAGATAAGGTCGTTATCCTCTTGTTTCTGAATCCCTTACATACTGTTATAGTGGGGTTATTGGTCAATTACATACCCTGGCGTTTCCATAGGGCACTAGATCTAAGGCCATGATGTCTTGGAGCAAGACCCAGGTCGGGTAGAGCATCTGTGTGACGAACATGACACAGTCAGGACACAGACTCTCGTAGTAGACCTCCATGTGGACGGGATCGGCGGTCTGACGGGACCTGGTGAAGTTAGTGTCAAGACATTGTTTAAGCACCTGCAACGAGAGCAGAAGGGGTGAGGTCAACCTTTGTGTGTCAGCCACAGGAAGACTGAAGAAGAAGAAGACTTCTGTTTCATTTGAGGAAGTGGCCTGAACCTTTAGCAACTGTCTCTAGGCTTGTAAATAATGATTAACTCCAAAACAGTTCCCGTTGCTAAAATGAAATCACCTGACACAACAGATACAGAATGCAAACATGGAATGAGACTGTAGGGCTCGATGCTGCGTTGGTGATTATAAATCTATGGACAAACAGCTGGGTGAATTAAAACATGATTTTGTTTGTGAAAAAACAAAACTTACAAAACATATATAACATTTATATGTCCATCAAACCAAGATCAGTTCTGCACTGTTTAATCCCTGAAATATTAGATGGAGACTTCAAACATGGTCTGGTTTGTTCCACAGAGGTCTCATGTGAACATTGTTTATGATTTGTGAAACTTTCATTCTATTGGTGAAAACCCAATGAAGGCACTATTACTAGTGAACTAGTACTATTTACTACTTTATTACTAGTTTCTTCTTCTTCTTCTCCTTTCGGCTTGTCCCTCTTCAGGGGTTTACTTCCTTAAATAAGGACCGGTTTCTTCCACAGAGGTCATAGTTTGTCATCACTTGGCCCATCTGTTCCCCAGTAACAACAGGAGTGTTACTGGTTTGGTGAATAGTTTTTTTTTTTTTTTTAGGTGACTACAAGGTGACAGTGAAACAAACATCGCAGCAAAAGTTGTTCTTTGCTGCGTCGGATGTATGTTAGTAGCATGGAAGCAGAAGTAAAGTAGGTCAAACAGTATGTGTACTACTGATGGAGTCTCACCCCGCAGTGGACGGCGGAGTCCACAGACGAACACCACCGGGACGGAGGGTGAGAGCAGGAGGAGAACGGAGCCCAGCCGCTCTGGACGCTCACAGAGACGGTCACCAGGAGCAGGAGAGGAGCCTTCATCGTCAAACCAACACCGACACCCACCAGACCACAGCAGCTGCTGCTGGCCGAGGGGGGAATTCGAGTCATTTTCCGAGCTGCGGACAGGAAGTTGACAAATGTAACGCCCTCCTAACCAGGGAAATCCGACTCGGACTGCGCTGTCAGCTCTCTAAACCGTTCGTGTTCATTTCAGCCAACAATGATTTTATTTACTCATTCATACTCATTATGTATCTTTACGGGATAGTTGTTTATCTAAGAACTCCGTTTTGCCTGTCTGCTATGTTATATTGAAATAAAACGTATTAACTCGGCTTTCCCACCCGGAAAGTACGTCACCAAGTTACAAACTCGTATGTCCGCCCCTGTACGGTGATCTATTTTTTAATTGGCTGTTGAGCGCACAGAGTCACTTGTTACTATGATAGAACCACGGAGAGAAACCCAACAGCTGAGTAAAAAAAGAAAGGAAAAAGTCACACAGCACTGATTTGCCAAAGATTTCACATACGTTTTATTATAATTTATTTACAATTTTGCAAAGATTCTAGAATTGGCTCATATGCTCCAATAAATTATATATCGAGAAATATCTTTGGCCAGATGTGAAACAGATTGGATTATCATAACTGTTATCATCAGGTCTCAGAGCAGCAGAAGAAACATGCACTTTCAAACCCCTTGAACGTGACGTGTTTACCTGGTGACTCTCACTTGATCTCGCCTCCAAAACAAGAGCGCAGAGACTAAAAGCAGACATGATGCAACATGACTGATGATGACTCATCGTGCTGACTGCACGTTTGACATTGTGATTCGTCTGGGCGAGAAACCAGATAAAGTAAACCTGAAGCATGATACACAGCCTTGCTGACAGTTGCATTTAGATGTGCAGGAAGTGTTCTTATTTACTGCATTTCACCGTTCCATTTGAATACATTACCGATACTGAATATCTGTATCCAGGAGCTGAAAGATGTATGATGTAGAAATAGAAATAGAAGAAAACGTATGTGGTCTACACAACATTTGTCCATGTGCATAAATGTACAGAATGTTATTTCAGCACTTTGAATTCCTCGTTTCCCTTATTATTGCTTTCATGTTTCTTTTGTGGATTTGACTTACATGCCACAAGAAAGTATGTTGATCTTACAATTTTACCTGTTTTTGTAAGATAAGCAGGCCAGGATAACCATTTATTGACCCACAGTAGGGAAAACAAACTGTGTATTAACACAATTATTTTACACAAAAACACGTTCGACTCAAAGCATTTATTTTTTTCCTCATAAATGTGACAATCAAATCAATCCCATTACAACCACGATGTAACGGAACTTATACTATATATATTATACTTTTATCCACTTACATAATTGGTTTAAAACGTGTGTATTTGATCGAATCGACCCATAGTTGATTTGAATTGCAATGAGATTTCTTTCCCACTAGAGGGAGACATATATCAGCGGTTGAAGAACCGTGTTATCCAGTCACATATTCAGCTGTTCCAGTCGTTTGATGTGTTTGACAGGATCTCGGTGGGCTGATCTGACAGGTCAGAGGTTTAAAATAAGTGTCAGGCTGCAGTCAGATGTCCAATGATGGATCACTCATGACTTTATTTTTTGTTTTTGAAGTGTTTGTAATTCTTATATCTGATAACCATTGAGTTCCAATGTGATATTTATGTTCACTTATGGAAAAGTGCACTAAGAGGTTCGCAGGATGTGACAACATTGTCCCTGAAAATCCCCCATCCTGAAAATATGTGCACCTATTTGGAAAATCCATATGGTAGTGGTAATAGTATTACTACTACTACTACTGGTAGTACTACTACTATTGATAATAATAATAATGCTGATAATACATTTTACATGGCTCCATTGCAGGGACAAACGTGGGAGAAGGCGTGCCCACTAAAAGCCATAAAACCATGCAACAACCGTGATAAATGGAGTAGGCACTGACACCGCCATGGAAAAAAAGTACAAGAGACACCTTTGTCTTGTCACAATAATCCTAATCTGTTTGAAGATAGGGCAACATTGGAGAGAGCAAGAGAGCGGGGAGGGAAGAAACCCAGAACACAGAGACACAGTGATAAATGGTGCTACATCACCAACAGGGCTCAGTATGATGTTTCTCTCTAATGGCCTGATTGCTCAATTAATTCTGTGGCCCGTTCTTTGCTGGCCCCCTTTAATGTGGGAGCAGCTATATTTTCTCCCAGATTAGTATAGATACAGGCTGACAGTCTGCACTGCTCAAGGTATTTGGGAGGTATAATTCATTCATAATGCCACAATGCGCCCCATCTATCATCTCAGGTTTTTCATCCGCTAACTTGCCGCTTGCTCCCTCTTCTCATTCCGAGCTCCTGGCTCCTCTGGGGCAGGTGGAGGTGGTGGAGGGGGGCGAAACGGAACCCTGCTTTGTGTGAATGTGTGTGTGTGTGTGTGTGTGTTTATGTATGTATGTGCGCATGCATATATGCGAGTGAGTAATATGTTGGCTTGAGATGTGACACGCCACGAAGTGTGTGCGCTGGTGGTGGTGGAGGAGGAGGAGCGGGAGCATCCAAGGTTATGAGGTCGTCAGATTCTCTTTTACTGGTGAATTATATGCAAGCGATGAATTACTAGGCAATGGGAGTCAATTATCCAAAGAAAAAACATGGACACTGCGACTGTGGCCCCAGGGTCCCTTTTCCAATTCAGAGAGCGATTTCCCCCAAAATGTGGAGGAAGAGATGAGAAGCAGCCTTGAAGGAGTGCGAGTGGGACGATGGGGGTGGGGGAGGGGGGGGTGAATGAATGAAAGTATGTGGGTTCACCATCCCACCCTCCTCACCTTTTCCTTCATCTCTCTCCACACTGATGAAATCCAGAACGAACAGTGCAGGGTGGAAATGCAAAAGGCTATTATCAGGCCTTCAGAGTGCACAGACGCCACTTATGATGGATGAGTGTGGGATTTAGAAAGTCCTCCTGTCAAACACCGGCTATTTCACCTTCTTAACTGGCCCTCCCCATTTTCTCACATGTCTCTTCTATCAAAACAATATCAGTTCCCCTGCTGAAACTGGCCGGACATTTGTAATCTATTGACTATATATGGTTCTTTTGCCACATGGCCCTGGTGTAGGTGGGAGGGAAAGATATTCCATAGAGCGAGAGAGAGAAGGTAAAGTGGTCGCAGTAAGAGATGTAAGAGATGCTCTGGAGTGGTAGCAGAGTATATATAACGTTATGAGCAAGAGACGTGGTGGTGTGACTGTGTGAACGACACGTTACTTTAGCGTGTTCGAAGGGAGGACAGCGGCGTCCTACTTTATAAAACAAAGGCAAAGTGCAGCATTGACTGAAGAGTCATCAAGAGATTTTGCGTGTGGACGAGAACAATAACTCCTGAAAACGGCAGCTATTATATCCACTGACGGAAATCCAAATCACTGGACAATCCTGGTCAGAGTGTTTATCTTTTCAAAGAGTCGCTTTTTATAAACCAATTTCATCACAATGGTTGAACCTGCACTGTAACCAAACTGCTTTAAGACCATGAGAGAAAAGAGGAGCATATAATCTCATCGCAGGCACACGCAGCCAAAATTCATTAACAGTTTTAAATCTGGAAATTTACGACTGCCAAATGAAAACGGAAGACACAGATACAGTGGAGTGAATTAAAGCTCAGGGTTCCCAGTGCGATGGAAAAGTGGGATAAGAGAAGAAGACAAAAGATAAGTATCCTAAGGTTTAGCTGGCAGCAGCAACGTCCGCTGCAAAGAGTATTATGACCGTTGGAAATTTGAGAGACGAGGGTAAACGTGGCGTTCAGCACTCATGCTTTATTAGTCACTTCCAGACCTGCAAAAGACCAACCAACCAAATTTTAATAACGTAACAGGAAGGAGAAAATTATTTAGAAAGACATACAAAGGTGAACCACCCTGCTTTAAATTACAGAACTAATATTCTAACTGATATTCTTGTGTGATGTTGCAGTCTGATGTGTACTACAAACTCAAGCACCTGTCACACATCATCTTTCAATTGACTGGCTGCTCTGCAGCGGCTATTTGACGTTGCATAGCGAAAGCAGATAAGTCAAAGTTAAGTTACCCGTTGACATATCCATGTAAATATGTAAATTGTACTTCAATTTCAGAAAGCATAAGTCCTCCACCCCCTGTGCCCCCGCATTTTATAGTATAAAACAAACAGCCATGGAAGAAGCAGTGACTGCTACAGACATTTTCAGTGTGTTTGAATCTGCTGATAGTTGATTTAAAGTGTGCATACTAAGTGCAGACACAATTTATATGAATGTCCAATGGGACCTATTATATACTATTTAAACAGATTTGTTTGTAAGCAGTTAGCCTGAGAATGCAGGTTTTCCTCAGAAGAGAAAGATCCACCCTGATGAGAAGAATCTCTACTGATAATGACAGCCGAGGACACTGTTATAGATCATGTTTTATTATATCATGAGGTTTTAATGAGCTGAGGGACAATTCACACAGTGATGTGGGACTGTTGAACCCTATTCAACCCGTTCAGTTCAATGTGAACTAGGAAACAAAATTCAGTTGTGTCGAGCAAGACGGAGACAATATTGTCACCAGATTACTAGTGAAGTTCCTTGTTTTTGGTCCCTCATAGAGCAGAGTTTGGTGTTTTTTGGGACATACTCTGGGATCTGAGGTGAAATCAGGGCTTGGTCATGTTTGATGAGGCGTTCTGCCGTGATGATACACAGAGACACATTTCAGCAGGGCTTGGCAGACTGGGCTGTGTGTGATGTGTCTCTGCTGCTCTCTTTGCTGTCACCGTGTTCCTCTGGGACAGCAGCCCCTCCTCTTCCTCTATTACCCTCTCACACACTCTTACATCCTCCTACACTCTCACACACATCAACCCCCTCCCACCCTGCGGCGACACGCGCTCCACAATGGAGAACAGAGTGGTTTGGGAAATGATAGCCATTTATAACTGCCTGACACGTGTCCCACCTTAACTATCACACACACACACACACACACACACACACACACACACACACACACACACACACTGTTTGGCTCTCGGGCAGCAAGGGAAAGATGAGAGACAAAGGTAGAGAGCAGCCGTCTTGTGGCTAATGTCACATTTTAACACTTACGAGTGCAGATGAGGAACGAGTACAGTTGTGACATCACATCCAAACAGTTGGTGTGTGTGTGTGTGTGTGTGTGAGACAGAATGCAGGTGTGATGTGTGTGAGAAAACATGTCACTGTTCAGCTGTGATCTAGTCAGCAGTGACAGGTACAGAGCTGTTTAATCTCCTCAACAGTTTCAGTACCTCCTGCTGTCTGCTACACACACATTAGTCTTTCTATGAGGACCCTCAACTGTCACTATGCACCTGGCAGCGCTATCAACCCTATCAACCCCGATGACCGAAGCACCTGCAACCGTAAAACCCCTTATATGCAGAACGAGCATCAGTTGAAAAGTCCTCTAACAACAAATCATTCATCTGGTTTGACAGCGCTGCAGGTTTTGATCAGGTGGTCAGATGCACCAGAGAATGACACAGGAAGTCATTCCTGCCTGTGGTCATCAGACTGTAACTCCTCCCATGAGCATGGACTCATTTAATTCACACTCATTGGATATGTTTGATAGTCATGTGAACGTACTGAGCTGGAATACTACAGATACACAACTGACATATGACAAATGTCTCCGCAACTATTGTGTATAATCTGTACATTGTCTTATATTTGCACACTACCTGTGCAGTTTACCTGCCTAGCCAACTATATTTTACCTTTACTTGTAATTTGCTCTACATTTCGCTTTGTTTCATATTTCTGTTCATGTTTGGAGCTGCTACAACAAACCAATTTTTTGCCCTGTGGTTTCATAAATCAATAATAAATCCATTTAAATTTTCTGGTGCTTGAGGTTCCTTTTGCACATTAGGGACTTTATGTCAGAACTTGGTGTTCAGATTGATCTTCTGACTTATAAAATCATAGAGATGAGTCTTATTTACTCCAGTTCAGCATTTGCTTTTTCCTCTTTGTGGTACATGGAGTGGACGACAGATATCCTGTGATATTATGTTATTAGAGGACAACCGCTTAAAACGATCGAAAGTGTGTGTGTGTGTGTGTGTGTGTGTGTGTGTTTGTGTGTGTGTGTGTGTGTGATGTGTGCAGCAGCAGCAGCAGCAGCATCCTGCAGCCAAGCGGGACACCATGATCCCCCTTTGGATCTTACTGGTTCCGGGACTGAAGGCGGCGGACGGCGGATTGGAGGAACTTGCCACCGAGAAGGAG
>CAAKHB010001927.1:28293-40423 GCA_901007665.1 Aeoliscus strigatus | reverse complement strand
CCCTCTGTGTAATGGTCGATGTCGCCTGTCACGCCACCTCGCTGTCATGTCGCTGAAGAAAACTACGTTTTACTTCATGTGTAGCTCCTTCTAAATTTCTATTTATTCCGTCTGCAGCTCCGTCATGAACCCAGACGCTTCGGCATCCTGAGAGAAGACACGTTGCAACTTGCCATATCTCGCGAGAGAAGTGTAGCCAATAGCCGCAGGGGAAGATGGGAACCAGGATGGGACCCACAGGAAGTGTTACTGAGGTAGACAGATGTCAGAATGTTGGAGAGATGTTCAGCTGATCATAAATCGGACCAGTATTCACTTCGATAACCACTAGGTGAACGAAACAAATTTATACTTTGGCCGACAGGAAGAACCGGGACCGGGTCGGAAACTCATGTGACACCGACCCCCGGAAGTGTCACTCGTTTTCAGATTTGACAGCCATGTATTTTCGACAGCTCTTTCGGACACAGTTTGTCGGAACCAGAACGACTCTCCTCACCCTTGTACTCCCTCCCTGTCGAGCAAAGGTAGCGCCTTCAAAAACAACTTGTTCTGTGGTCCTTACCACCACCAACAGCCCCCGATCTATCCACACTACTTCTCTACTGTTTGTGAACTAGTCTCAGCCCCGTCAGCACTGACAGATGTTCCTGTTGTTGTGTGTGACCCTCAGAGATCGCTGTGCGTCAACAGGGACGAGGTTCGGCTGGCAGTGGAGGCCAGTAAGAAGTATGGCTCCCCAGCTCCAACCATCTTCTCCAAAATACTAGATAAGAGCATCCCTGCAGATGTTATTTATGAAGATGAGAAGGTAAACACGTCCTCAAAACATGCTGACACGATCTCACTTGTTCCACGTGGAGTCCAGAGATATGTGTGTTGTTTACGTGTTGATAATCAATTCGTCTGTGTGTGTGTGTGTTGGTGTCTGTCAGTGTTTGGCTTTCAGGGATGTCAGCCCACAAGCCCCTGTTCATTTCTTGGTTATCCCAAGAATCCCAATTCCAAGAATAAGTGAAGCCAAAGATGATGATGTGGAGGTATGTCAGCCCACTGCGTTGGTGTTCCTGCGAAGGGCTCATTCGACAAAGTAGATTTAGTGAAAACTCTAGAGTGTCTGGGTTACAGATAAACTGAATGCAACTTCGAAGCAGTCTGTTTTGTGTTCTGTCAGTTTGTGTGACAACTGAACCTGGTTTCTAGGACAGGCCCCAGACCTCCAGCATACACCCCTCTTGCCATCAGAACCACAAACAGTAATTTGTTGCTGTTTTAGCCTGAATTTCCAAGGTGTTTGGTGAAACAAAGCTCTGGTGTTTATCCCGTTCTCATAGCCAGTCCCTCTGTAATCTGTCTTAATCTCATATATGTATATGAGATTCAAAGCATCAATAGAACAATGTATACCTACTGCTGCTACCTCTCCCCCTCGGTTCTCAAGAAATAATATGTACTGAAGTAACGTGTGCTTGTTACCTTTTCCAGCTCTTAGGACATTTGTTAGTTGTCGCCAAAAATGTGGCAAAGCAGGAATGTCTAAAAGAAGGATACAGAGTGGGTAAGTCTGAACGTGCACATGTGTCAGTCAATGAAAGCGTCTGTGGTGATTTGTGGTAAATGATACGCTGTTTGTTACATGTGGGCATGTTTGTGCTCTTTGCAGTGATCAATGACGGGAGGCACGGTGCTCAGTCTGTTTACCATCTTCATATCCACGTCTTAGGAGGGAGACAGATGTCTTGGCCACCAGGATGATTTGTTTGGCGTCCTAATATGTGATGGTTGTTACGTATCCAACAGCTGTTATTCTGATTTGTGAACTAATACATTATTTAAATCAAATATCAGCGTTCATCTCTTTCATTGTTTGATTGTTATTATTTTTTCTGTACTAACACTGCAGGGGGAATTTTCTAAAAGTAATTTTAAAGTTTTTGTGCACATACTCAAACCAAGTGAAATATGTTAATAAAATTTGTTTGTCAAATACATATGTCTCCTCTAAAATGAAACATTCGGTAGAATAATAGTGTCAAATGTTTTATGAAGATCTATTAAATTCATTTGTGTTTAAATGTGATTAAATGAGCTGTGATTAGAAATGAAACAGTTTCACACTGAACCCTGTTCGAGGCACTTAACAGTCAAATATTTACTATCAGCTGCTGGTTTCAGTCACCGGCAGCAATGAATTGCCTCACTAATCATTCACAAAGATGTGCCCCCTATCGAGGTGGTGCGGTCGCAGACAAATGTGATGTGAGGGGGTGGTATGATTCTGTGACCTTGGTGCCCATGGATAAGGTTACTCCAGGTCGTTTGAGAACATGGTTAACCTTTTTACAATATTTACTTAATGAAATGAATTGTTTACTGCCTTGAGATGAGCACAGGGAGACATGAGATGACGCTTTTGTCAAGTGTGATTTTTTTTCCCCCTTCTATTTTATCAATAAATAGTTGATGATATTATATAGGACCAAAACTGAATAAATGAATCGTTGTCGGTTACTGGTTTATTCTGGTGTGGGTGTAAAAATAACTTGCCAGACGGTTTCTTGATGTGTTAATCAGGAGGAAATGCTTGCACAAGTTTCTGAATATCTCGTTTATGGGTCAAAGTCTGCTCTGCACTCTTAAACCTGAGAAAGCTTATCTAATTGTATCGTTATCTCTCAGACAAGCCTCATCATGAGTCATCAATAGTCCATTTTGGATAGTAAACCATCTTACGAGGCTGCTGCAGCTTTAAATCCTGTTTTGTGTTTGGGAACATGTCCCATGTCAACACTTGTCAGCTGATATTAACATAAACAGTGACTGTGTGTCAGGTTTCAGGGCTTCTTCACCTTGCCGAGTTGTAACCTTTGGTCAAGTTTGTTGGTGGATTTTTAACTGGTCGGCGCGGCCCCTTCGGCAGGAGTGTTGTGTAAGCACTGGCTGGAGGAGGCGTGAGTGCAGCGGGGGTCTGGCCTACTCCCTTTAAGTCTTTTACAGGCCTATATTTACCTGCGGGGGGTAACAGTCAAGCACCTGCACCTGGTTCACCTGGTGAAGCTGATGCCTTTTAGCTGTTCCTGGAGCTGGAGGTAGGGTTCTATTGATATTGGTTTTCTAGTCCTGACTGGGACTCTTCCACCCGAGGCCTGACACAGATCATCTTGGTTTCGTCACACGTCAGGAGCTCTGTCTTCTACTAAGAAGACGATCACTGGGTTTGACTGTTTAATTTAGATTTATAGGTGGACGTTGGGAGGCTTTGACGTGCTGACAGAAGCACAGTGAACTGAACAGCCTCACAGACATAGGACTTGAAGGGGTCGCATGAGAAGTCCCTTCAATTTGAACTGATGTCAACCTACGACGGCAGCAGTGTCACTGAAACATCCTTTCACAACGTTTGGCTTCAAGCTATTGAAACAGCAGCAAGTTTCACTCCCTTTACATGATCTGGATTTTCAGCTTTTCCAATGTGACTTTACATCCTTGTGGATTTTTAGACATTTTCGTTCAGTAAAATGCTCTTCAGAGATCATTTGCATAATCCTGACTTTGCCTTTGCCACTTCTTATTGCCCCATGCACTGTCACATTTTGTGAGTCACATGAACTTTGGTCCAGAGGATTCTTGACCACACAAGTTTTTATCTTAAAAAACAGCTTAAGATAAAGATGGTGACAGATCTCAGTCTGATGGGATGTTCTTTACGGAGTCAAGTAAATCATGTGTCAGGTAGGTATGTTGAAATCCTTAATCATGTTAAGCGATAACTAGGTACGACTATGGTCCACTATGGCACACTGCACACACTAGATGGCATTATTGAGTTACACAGAGTTCCGAACTGCTTCTCGTGTCTTATTTAACCTCTATGCCGGCGTACATATATAGCAGAATATTCTGCCTCCAAGAGTGAATATTTAGGTCAAAGGTGATTTGATAGAAAGCTGTTCATGGTGAATGTCACAACGCTTTCTGGCACAAAAATGGATGTTTCGACACGAAGCCCACTGCTGTACGTGATTGGCCGTCGCTGCCTCTGACCTGTTGCAATGACTTTGTTCATGTCAGTCACATATAAATGAGCAGAGACACACCGTTGCTGAAGAAACGGTTTCATGCTGACTGGACTTCATGTCCGCTGAAGATAGTCTGTTTTTCCAGCCAAAGTCAAGATGAGTGGTCAAAACGACTGTGATCTAAGCAACCGAGTCACGGCGGTGGATGATCCTGTTGACAGGTCGGAAACTCTTGTCAAGTTGATCATGATGTGATTTACAGTTCATTAGCTGGAACTGATTCCCTCTCAATGGCCCTCGCAGCGTCCTCAAAGGGTCTGACGCCACACACATCAACGGGGACGTCTCAGCTCCACAAGCAGAGAACGTCGGGGACAGAGTGACTCCAAACGGGACCAGCGTCCAACCGTCCACCGACACTGGGGCTCCTGGACTTGAACCTGAACGACTTCACGGAGGTAAAGTGACCATCTAGTGTTATGTTCCTGGTTCGGTTCCAGGTTGGTATCATGCCTGGAAGAATTTAAGAAGAAGTAAGAAAGAAATCTCACGGGCTTCAGTTCAGGTTCAAAGATCATCGTTCGGCCTAATAATGTTCAAAACCTTCCACAGCACCAGTGGGACACTGGTTCAGTCGGCAGTGATCTGCTCTGCACCTCCAGACACAGAGATGAAACCACAATAAGGATTTGGCAGCAGTTTGAAGTCAGACCCCGGGCACACGGCACATAAAGGTTGAAATGGCATCACGGAATAATCATCATTCGTTGCTGAAGGTTTTGCCATTTGATGCCTAATTAACGCTTTAAGAGGAGATTTGTCTGAGAGTAGAGGAACAGCGTCACTGGAAGGAAACATTTCTGTGCCTGAGGTGAATCACTTGGAACTTCTAAGGAGAACTGCTGGTTTACTGGGAACATGGCTGATAAATCAAGACAGACAGAGTCAGTGTGATGTTGCTTCTGGAAAATGTGTGAGGGTAATCGACTGTTTAAAAAAGAAATCACATGATTTTCTCTGTATGATGACACAGACCAAAGCTGTCTGCACCACACAGAGCATCAGCTGAGGGACTTCATAAAACTGTGACATAGTGTAGAACTTGTAGGAAGTTATGTCAGGAAAATATCCTGAGTTAATATTAGTCTTGTTTGACTCGTTTGAATTTGCAAATACACTACAATATAGTCATATAGTACGGAGGAGACACAAGTACAAAAATATGTAATAAACATCAGTTATTTACAGTAAATTATCACCGATGATCAATAAATCTCTTTATTATTTATGTCACGTTGTGACTCTCTGTCTATGTTTTACCTTTTCATGAGACAACCAAACTGCAGAATTAAGATATGACAAAGAATGTGAATAAAGGTTATGTTCAGTAAATAATGGAGTATCAGCAGAGAGGAGGTTTAGTCCATCTCTATTGTCTTTATGTGCTATCGTCGGCGTTAAAGGAGTCGGTTGTATGTTGTGCATACAAACTACACTATTTCCAGTATCCAAACCTGATTCGTGGGTTAGGATGGACATTCCAGGCTTATCTGGATCGTCTCAGGTGTCAGCATGAACTCCCCCAGCATTCGGCATCGCCTGCGAGTCATGCAGCGGGTGTAACACACCCACAGAGGCTCTTCAGAGATGTCTGCAGTCACTCTCGCCATTCTTCCTCTTCAGGGCGACATTGCTGTGTCTCAGTGAGGCAGCTGTCTTGTCATTAATGGCGGGTAAATGCAGCTGTCCCTGTTGTCCCAACCCAGGGGAGCCCAAGGCGGTTCCCCTGCCAAACAGGAACGTGGCACGGACCCTGGCCCCTGCCGAGCAGCTATGGAGCACCAGCAGAGACCAGCCGGTGAGGCTGAGGACGGAGGCTTCCGGACCGGCGTCAGAGCCTCCCATCACGGTCCATCAGATGTTCCTGGAGACGGTGGAGAGCTTCGGGGATCACCCGGCCTTGGTTTCTAAAAAAGATGGGCAATGGGTCACGCTGACCTGGAGGCAGTACTACGATCAGTGTCGAGCAGCGGCCAAGAGCTTTTTAAAGGTTTGTGAGCTGCTTTGGAATGAACAGTGCTTTCTCTCTACTAGTACACTTCTTGGAAGCTCGTATGTGTGTTTCTATCCAGGTGCATTCAGTCTGGCCCCCACTTAGAGATGAGGTTTTAAAAACAAGTCAGGTGTGGTCAGCAGCTGCAAAATGGACTCACTTCTTTTCATCGTGCACAGTTCCTCACTTTTATACTTTTTATGATTGGTGTCGGACTTTCTATGACCTGTTGGACTAAAACAACGGTTGTCACTGGAGATATGATGTAGAGCTTTAGCAGCAGATGGATGAGAAGGGTCATCTGATACCAGTAAGTACATGTGGAACGTCTGTGAATGCGTCTCTCTGCGGTGTTTGTCTGTTTGACGGCTCATCTAAAGTTACACATGCAGAGGCTCAACCTGTCCGTCCTGTCTCCCGGTCCGTAAACACTTTGACGTTCCGATGTAACCGTGATGATGAGAGCGGGTGACTGAAAACCAACACTTGGGTGTGTGAAATCCACAGCTTGTGTTACGTCTCCAGTGTCACGTCGGCAGCCGATGAGACGTGATGTAGGTCGAGAGCACTGGTGGCACGGTGCAGCTGCATTAAACATACATGTTCCTCTGTAGTTGGGGCTGGAGCGGAACCACGGCGTGGGGATCCTGGGATTCAACTCTCCTGAGTGGTTCATCTCAGATGTTGGCTGCATCTTGGCCGGGTAGGATCACGTTTAGAGAGCGGACACTCTTCCGTGCATGTGATTCCCCATCGTCTGTCGATGGGACACTGTCCCTCAGTGCACAGATCTCGGTGTCTGTGCCACTTGTCAACCAGATATATTCACTCACCGTTGTATTGAATCCTCCTGACAGACATAGCATTGTAATACTTCAACAAACACACAGACATGTTTAGGATTTTGGATTTAAGCAGCAACTGTTGATTCTTGATTCTTGGTTCGGTCTTGACAAATAAGAAAAAAATGGAGGAAAACACATATCATAATTTCCTCAACTTTTGTTTTCAAATGTCGGGTTGTTGGACCAAATTTGAAGGTATTCAGTTCACTTTATCACACACGACGAGGAAAACCTGTCAGTCCTTAAGGTCAAGAACAGTTTGTGCGTGTCATGTTTGAGTGATGCACAAAGAGGGTGATCTGGTTTGAATATGCCTGCTGGGCCTCAGCACAGGGGAAGTCAAAGAAAGAAACTGTCGGTCACTTCTTAACCTGATGAATTGACAAATGATTATTATAAACATATATTACAGTATATGCTTCATATTTCAGCCCTTGTAAATATCTGTTTGTGTCACAGGGGCCTGGCAACCGGCATCTACACGACCAACTCCCCAGAAGCCTGCCAGTACGTGGCTGATAACTGCCAGGCCAACGTCCTGGTCGTCGAGAACCAGAAGCAGCTGGAGAAAATCCTGCAGGTCTGTAGTGTCGCCACAGGGGACCCTGTCTGCTGTCGCTGTGGACTCTGAATGACGGCGGCTGGTTGGTTTCCACAGGTCAAAGATCAGCTGCCTCTTCTGAAGGCAATTGTCCAGTATAAAGGCGAGCTGCAGCAGAAGGCGCCGTTCCTATTCACGGTACGTGGAGGCCATGACGACACAGGATGCTTTGACGCCGATAGGATCCGTCCACTGATCCATTCAAAATGATTCCAGAGTGGTTCTAAATCTGTGTCGGTAGTGGGCAGAGTTCATGAAGCTGGGAGAGGATGTTCCTGACGCGCAGCTGAATAACGTCACCGACAGTCTCCGCGCCAACCAGTGCTGTTCCCTCATCTATACATCAGGAACCACAGGGAACCCAAAAGGTGTCATGTTGAGCCACGACAATGTGAGTAACTAGTGCAGGTAAAGGTACGGTTGATCTCTTAACTCTAAGTGTCACATGATCACGGTCCAAGAGAACGGGGGCTGTGGTAGGTAAGTATGTTTAGAATTCACAGAGGGATAAAAGGAGGACGAATAGATTAAAACATGGGGGGGGGGGTTAAATCCTGGGAGCTGGGAGGATTGTCAGAAAGATCATGAACAGATCAAGTGAGAAAAACCGAAGATAATTGAGCACAGTGGAAAACGGAATGGAGCAGAACCTCAGGCAGGATATTACACAACTCTGACGCCTTCCTCTCGTCCCACGTGCAGCTGACATGGACTGCCCATACAGGGGGGGTGGCAGTCAATCTGGCATATGCTGAGGAGTCAGTGGTCAGTTACCTGCCGCTCAGCCACGTGGCCGCACAAGTAAACGATCTGTGGATCTGCATGAAGTTTGCCGCCACCACCTACTTTGCAGAGCCAGATGCTCTGAAGGTGAGGATGCCTCATGTTGTGGAATGTTCTACGAGGGTTCTCCTCTTCTGACACCGCCCGCTACTTTTCTTAGGGTTCTTTAGCAGCAACCCTGAAAGAGGTGTGTCCCACATCCTTCCTGGGGGTTCCTCGCGTGTGGGAGAAGATGCAGGAGAAAATGAAAGCTGCTGGTGCCAAGGGATCTCCACTGAGGAAGAGAATGGCCGACTGGGCCAAGTCGGTAGGACTCCAGTACAACTACAGTGCCATGAACGGGTGAGACAAGTCCAGTCAGATTTAATTCGTATCGCACCAGTTCACCATTGGTCTCAGGACGTTTAGCACACGGACTGTTCGAATAGAAACCCGACATTCACGTGAGCAGCTCTGATCGACGGTGACAAACCTAGAAAACGTTGGGGTGAAAAAAAAAGACGGTCCCTGTTGACGACTTGTCCCCGTCGCAGCGGATCACGCCCACTTTGTGCTTCACTGTTATTCAGAGACAGTGACATCGGATACCACTCAATGTGTTTGAGCTTGTGGGGGCGCCGCCCCGTTGGGATGTCTGCTGCTCGTCACTGATTTCATCAGAGATCTTATCCTCAGCGGCGCCGGCACTTTGTCAAAGAGAAAGTCTTGTCGTGCCACAAGCAACTTATCACAGTATGTGACAAAAGAAAAGATGTGGAACGATGAACACATTTAAGGGACGATTCAAAAACAGTTAAGAACTGGTAAATATGTGGTTTCTGATTCATCCTGCCTAATTCTGATTTATGTTCAGAAATGTGTGTTTGATTAACCAATTCTATGACTTATGTTTGACATTTTGGACGTATTTTCCTTCATTGTTTATCATTTCTTTTTTCAATTGTAATTCATTTTTATGTTCTATCATATTCTATTCTGTCTTGGACAAATCTCTAAGAGACTGATGGAGTCTGTCTGTAAATATTTATTTTCCTGAGTGTTGTGCAGTAGGGTAGGTATGTACTTCTTCCATACCCTTTGACTTCTTCTCATCCAACTGCAATGTTATTTTGTACGGGGGAGGGGGAGGGGGGGGTTCATTCATTCATTCATTCAATATTTGACATAACTTTGTCTTTAAATGTCCTAAAAATCTGATTCCCTTATTCTGTGGTTTCCAGGGAGAACCAAGTACCTTGGGGCTTCATGCTCGCTAACAATCTGGTCTTCAAGAAAGTGCGTGCTGCTCTGGGCTTGGACCGCTGCAAGATATGCTTCACGGGGGCTGCCCCGATCACCAAAGACACTCTGGAGTATTTTATGAGTCTCAACATGCCTGTGATGGAGCTCTACGGGATGAGTGAAAGCTCCGGCCCTCACACTATCTCCACAAGCCGTGATTACCGCATCACAAGGTCAGTGGAGTTTGAGACGGCGTGAGGTTGTGATTTCATCCCATCAGGTCTAACCTGGGACTTTCTTTTTGCCCAGTTGTGGAAAGGTCATGTCGGGCTGCAAGATCAAGCTAGACAATCCAGACAAAGATGGAAACGGAGAGATCTGTTTCTGGGGTCGAAACGTTTTCATGGGCTACCTGAACATGCCTGAGAAAACGGAGGAGGCTCTGGACCAGGACGGCTGGCTGCACTCTGGGGACCTGGGAAGATTTGACCAGAACAACTTCCTCTACATCACAGGGAGGATTAAAGGTGAGCCAACAGTCATAGACGCTGTGGAGAGCGCAGATGAGTGAGATGGGGTGGAGCTGGGGTCCTCAGGAGGGTCTGGGTGTCACGCCACGTCAAAGGTCTAATTGGTGTGAAGCCATGAATTAACACTGTGACTGGACGTTGTCTATTTTATTGTGTCTGAATGTTGCGTTCAGTCACAACACAGCGTTATTGTCCGACATGATTCCTCTTTTTACTACACGACAGAAACATTCCGCAAACATGAACCTCCAAGTCATTCATTTTCGTACCGTGGATATTTTTTATGATGTGTTCAAAGTTCTGTTTTGGTATACTTTTCCAGTCAAATCAAAAACAATATAAAACACAGACGTAAGCAAGTAGGTGAGGCACGTTTGTAAGTACATGAGGACATGTGAGGTATCAAAACTCGTCTTTTGCACAGAGCTGATCATCACCGCCGGGGGAGAGAACATCCCCCCCGTGCCCATCGAGGAAGCAGTGAAGGCCGAGACGCCCATCATCAGTAACGCCATGCTGATCGGAGACAAACTCAAGTTCCTCTCCATGCTTCTCACGCTCAAAGTAACCGGGTCTCCGCTTCCCCTGTCACAGCTGATGAATAAATCAAACACACCCACACCCTCTCCCTCTCCCTGTCCTTTCACAGTGCGTCCTGGACGACAACGGCGAGCCCACGGATGAGCTGAGCCCGGAGGTTTTGGACTTCTGCCGGCAGCATGGCGTCACAGCGACCAAGGTGTCAGAGATCGTCGCTAACAAGGTGCCAGCGGTCTACAACGCCATCCAGGAGGGCATGGAACGTGTCAACGCTAAAGCGACGGCCAACCCCCAGAAGGTCCAAAAGTGGATCATACTGGAAAAGGACTTCTCTGTGAGTGGAGGAGAGCTGGGTGAGTTCACACCTTGTGGATCAAACCCTCCAGTGAGGCATTCAGGGAAGAAGTCAACCTGAGCTAGATCTGGGTGATCCGGGTGAAGCTGCAGTCTTGTGGCCGTGCTGCATGCCAGGCAACATTCCAGTGAGACTGTGCAACCCTGCAGCAGATCAAATGGAAATGGGTGGCAGTCAGTCAGTCAGCAGAAAGTGAATTGGGGATTTATAACACCCCCCCTCTGGCTCTTTGTCTGTGCAGGACCCACCCTGAAACTGAGGAGGCCTGTGGTGGTGAAGATGTACCAGGAGAAAATCAATGAAATGTATGCAGTGACCACAGAGAAATAGACTGCAAGTCAACGAGGGTCGCTGAAGGACAACCGGCACTGAGCCCAGACGTCCGGTTTGGAAGTGTATGCAAATGAGGATTACGAATCAGGCAGAAATCTGATTGTGTTGTATTTAAAGAAAAAGATGTTTGTGCTGCTAAACTTTCATATGTCTCGTTTTTCAGAAGCTGCATTCGTTTGTCCTGAATCTATATATGATGTGTTGAATGTAAATATAGTCGGACTGTGCACTTTTTGTAAATGAATCATAGCCAAACCAAACCAAGACGTGTCCAGAGGAGCTCTGTGGGACTGCAGCAGAACCAGGAAGTATCAGAGCCAACTCATGGCTAGTTCTGGCTAGTGCAGGGTTTTATTCAGGGAATTACAGTTTTACACTTCTAACAACACTTCAGAGAGATATTATCAGCTGTGGACCGCAGGAATAAGTCTTGGTTGTAAGGAAGCATACGCCTACTTGTCAATTTATTAGGTACACCTTTTTAAAACTCTAGATAATACATAACAAATCATCCTTTCATGACGATGCAAAGTTTTCTTCATAAACTCACAACAAATAAGTTGCAATAACAAATAAGTTGGCACGTGGGTGGCACGTGAAGGATCATTTTAGGATTTCGTATTGCATGATTGTTGATCACTCGATGACAGTTGTATCCATTCCTCCTTAAAACTGGAGGTGAGGTTTGGATGTGTCCATGTCCAGTTTGCAGATTGAACAATCAGAAACAAATTGTCTCTGTCAGGGATTCTCCGTGTACAGTTTGGGGACCACTGAAATGTGTATTTTGTGATGGATGTTCCGTCAATACTGTCAATAAAAAATGATTTGGAAACTTGTCTTCGATGGA
>CAAKHB010001927.1:13629-28273 GCA_901007665.1 Aeoliscus strigatus | reverse complement strand
GGAAACTTGTCTTCGATGGAAACTTTTTGGAAAGAAAATGACATGCAGCTTGAGGCACAAACTAAAGATTGGTTGAAATGTTTTATTAATGTGTCCACTGCACACAGAGCAGAGCTACTACTGCTGTCCAAAGCATACTGTCTACGCTGGCATATTTATAAGAAGATGAGTCACATTAAAAAAAAAAAAGAAAAAAACTCCCTCTGGTGTCAGCTGAACTCGTTAATTATGTAAAAACCTCAGGGGGAGGAGGGTCACTCAGGAAAATGGGAGCACACTGGATCTGTGTGTAATTGTATGTAATCAAGCCTGAGGTAAACGCCCACCTGAGGACACGCACGCTACCAACCGGGTCACAATCATGTCTTCGACATTTGACCTACATTTAAAGCCTCCTGACGTCACGGCAGATTTCACTCAGTATAAACATCCAGTATCACAGGAAAATATCAGGTGGCGTTGTAAATGTGTTGACTGGTCAAACTAGGACGGCGCTGCACGCAGAGATGCCCCGATTCAGACGGAAGAGTGAGACAGACGTCTGCAGATGTCGACCATCGTTTGAGTGTTTGGACACAACAGGTGATTCAGAAACAAGGCCACCATCAGATTTCTAGGATGATACATCAATGTGGTTGTCACTGTTTGCAGACGGCATGAGACTCCTCGTCTTTCAGGGTTTGTTGTCAGAAGTGGGACAATCCTAATCACAGTCGTCTGTCTCACTGACACAGAGATCACTGTGCTGTTTAGAAGCAGCTGCTGTTCACAGTGATGAGATGTGTCATTGTTTCACACATCAGATCACAAACAGAAATAGGGATTAGGTTTCATTTTAGAGGAGAGATGACCGGTGTGCTGCAGATATCCCTCCAACCACTGGTGTTCATGGAAGGGAATGATTCAGCAGGAAGAGAACATTATTAACCAAAACCAGTTAGTACAATCAGTACAAAAACATCTGAGGTTCAAAAATGTAAAATGCCTTTAGTTCAATGGGCTAGAGTCAGTAAAAATACTCCAATGCGCATCAGTTTATAGCCTTTTACATCTGTGAACCTCCTTTAGTGCCTGGACCTGGATTTTTTTTATACATTTAATCTTAATTGAATGATGTTTGCTTGTTATTGTAACATTCATATGGACTTTTTTTTTTTTTTTTTTTTCGCATTTTCACTTTGTGTTCTGGGGATGGGGGTGTGTGAAACCCCCAGCCAACATCTTATTTTCATCCAAACTGCACTGTGCAATCTCAGGACCCTCAAAGGAGATTTTATACAACGAGGGCACATTTGCAAATGGTTTGGTGTTTTTTCACAACAACAAAAAGTGCTGCTCCCTCCCATCCCTCTGCCAGCTGTACTGGGGGGTCTAGCATTTAGCATTCAGTGTCTTTCCATGGTAGGACAGGCTGGATTTGAACCGGGAAGCTGGTGAATACTGGAAAACCTGCTCCACCATCGTGCCAGACCTACCCATGTAATTGACAATGGTTGGCACACAAATCGAAATAAAGAGTTCTCTGAGGCTGACTACCCTCCAGTCTCAGTGCCAAACATGTCACTGAGAAAGGTGTGACCAGAGTAAATCCACACACGAGTCAGCAATCTTCAGCTTTGACTCTGCATCGATTTTTAGTTGTGTTTATTTGTCAGCAATGATACAGCTAATTGTTTATGTGTGTGTGTGTGTGTGTATAAACACTAACCTGTACTTTTCAGCCCGTTTACATTCATAACACAGGATGTGAAAAGCTCAACTGTGAATGTTTTATCCGTTGGTACATGTAGGACAGCAACACTGCCCTCCTGTGACTGCATCATGTACTACAACCGTGTGTGTGTTTCTTGTAGAAATAAATGGCCGAACAGAAAATAGACGTATAAGTAAATAAAAGGCCATTCATTGGTACATTCAGGCAGGTGTAAACGACTGACTCATTGCTGCGATGGGGTCCGTTCCAGAAAGATCCGTCACATCTCCAGTGGTATCTGGCCATCTGTAGGTTTTTACTGCTTTTGTGACTTTTCTTTTGGTTGCGGCTTTTAAATACTTGTTTGCCCTCTAACTGATACACTGGTGGTAACAGATAAGACATGTCTCCAGAGGCAGCATTCCTGATGAACAGCTGACATCATTGTTGTCTGGAATGTCTCTATCCTTGGTTTAGATCTCATCATCTCCTCAGACTCTTTGTTTCGCTGCTACATGCCCAACAGTGTTTATCTAATCACTAAACTGAAAAGGAATCAAACTAAAAATTAAAAAAAAAGGGAGCTAAAACATGCTACAGATGCTTTTGTACAGAGGTGAGAAGTACAGCACCTTTATTCACCGCTGATCACTCCTAAATCAGGAAAAGTACAAGCTGCTGTCATCGCTGTTCATCACTCACATGATAAAACACATCTTCACATGCAGTGTCACGAGGATTTAGAGTGAGTTTCACCTTACTGACCTGCGATACTTTCCCCACATATCAGGATCTGTAGGCGAGTGTCAAGATTTCTGGGGCCACAACTGGACTGATTTCCTCTCGTAGTCTGAACTGCTGTCAGAATCTGTTGGCTTTTTTTTACTTTAAAAGGCATCAAATCAATGTGCTTGGCTAGAAACCACTGCAGGTGAAGACACAACCCGACAGAACGCCAGCGGCAGCTAATCTCTCATTTGGTGGTGATGGCCACGCCCTTTCTGACCCAGGCGTTGCTGTTGAGGAGCGACAGCATGAACCGAGCCACGTCTCCTCTTCCCACCGAGCTGTTGGCGGGGTGACCGTCGATGTCGGGGACGAAGTAGCCCTCGTGGGTCAGGAACTCTTGAGCTGTAGAGGACACACACAAAACGTCCACCAGCGGTCAGAGGAATCCACCGGCACACGTCGTCCTCGCGTTCGTCCGTCGACTTGGTGATATAAAAACCCCGGGTCGCTGTCACCTGAGGCAGGTAGGTTCTTCAGGCCAGGTGGGCGAACCACGGTCCAGCTGATGTCCTGGATATTCTGCAGATACTGCTCCATCTCAAACATGTTGGTGAGGACGCTGCGGATCATCGGCAGCAGCATGAAGCGGATTAGATAAGGTGAATGAACTCTAGAGTTGGCTGACGACAAAAAGACAAGAACAGAAGTGAAATGTGCATCAACGGTGAGAGTTCAGTTCACATCCCTCCATTCTTCACGTTACCAGTTAAAAAAAAAAAGTTCAATAAAAAAAACAAAGGAAAAGACAGCAGGAGTGGAGGTTGGTGCCCCCTGTTGGCCACCAGGCAGATGTACTGTTGAGGCGAATCAAGTTTTGGTGTGCTGACTTGTTTTCCAATACTCTAAATGTTCCGGTCCTTCAAACATGAACTCACAAACACAGGCAGCAACCCCGATCTGACTGAATTCACTGTGAGTTTCCGTCCACACAGTAAAGAAGACGGCGGACAGGTGGACTTACGCTCAGTGTACCAGGAGGTCATGGTGATGATCCGGCTGACACGGGCCTCTCGCATGGCACTGATGATGGCGCTCATGGAGAGGGTGTATCCTGTCACACCGGAAAAGAAGGAGGTTGGAAAGCCGAGGCAGGACATGATCACATCGTGTCCCTTGAAATGAGTCTTCAGACTGTCCGCCGAGAAAATATCCGCCTGTACCACCTGAGAGCAGAGAGAGAGAGAGAGAGAGAGAGAGAGAAATACAGTGGACAAAAAACAAACAAACAAACAACACAAAGCGTGTGATCAGTCACTGACTTCACAGCGTCGGCAAAGAATGAATCAGAAACTTTATCGCCATTATCTGAAGGTAACAGAACCCGATGGGACGTGACGGTGACCTTTGACCCCACAGGGAGCAGCAGTCGATCTGCAGCCAGTGTTCGTTACCTTCAGCTTGTCGTGATGCACGGTGAGTTTCCCCGGGTTCCTGACGACGGCGGTGACACTGTGACCCTGCTGCAGCGCCTGGTTGACCAGATGGACCCCGGTCTGCCCGGTGGCTCCCAGGACAGCGATCTTCATCCTCAGACTCCTACACACAACTGTCGGCGTGAGCTGCAGAACACTGACGTACACACAGCTCTGGCTGGGAGGTTCCTTCCCTTTTCCTCTGTGGAAGTGTATAAAATGATTTTTACGGTCCAATAAAAAACCCTCTGGGCAGTTGGAGGTTTGTCATGTGACAGAGTTTAACATTTGGTGTAAACATGTAAAACGGTTGAATATTTATGTAGCAGACACACTCAGAAGCTGCGTTCAATGTCAGGTTTACAGAACATGCTTTTGTAATCATTTTCCCATGGGGAGATTGTAAATAAAGTTGTAAATACACACTAGTTTTACTTTATAGTAACTCTTTTTTCTCAGAGTAGCGTTGGGTTTATCTCTGGTGCCAGGTTTCATACAGATACAAAGGTGACATAAAAATGGCTGATGATTTGTATATACAGTATGCCTAAAACAACGGTGACACTTTCCAGAACTTATTATCTAGTTAAATCTGATTTTCCAATTCATCAGAAGCGTTGGCTGACTGACCAGAACAAATACGAGAAATGTTCAATGTCCATGTTCACACCAAAACAAGGAATTGGCCCAAAAGGACAAACTATGTGTGTGTGGTGGTTGGTTTTTTTCTTATTTTTGTGACATGCTTAATGGATTATCCTCCAGAAACCCGTGGAACAAATCAGAGAGTTATGTAACTGATGTAAAGATGTTCTGAACTAAGGGGTCATTTAGTGAATGTGCAGTAGGTGTATGTGTAATAGAATTCATTTTACTGACACTGAAAACCACTGACAGGATTCAACCAACCAGTCGTCCTCTGATCTGATCTGATCTGATCTGATGACGTCATGGCGACAACACGAAAACACGATTTTTAAAATAAAATGAAATAAAATAAATCCTATAGTTTTATAGGAAACTGTTAAATTGCGAGTCGTCGACATCACTTTGAACAGACGAGCTGGTTCTTCTTGGCTCCACTGGAGCTCTGACTTCCTCCAAAACACACATGGACGATTTCACACCAACGTCAACAAACCGGAAACGCAAATGTCTGTTGTCTTCACTCACGGGAAACTTTGGTTCTTTCTCTCATACTTATGATATGGTACGTGTGAATGACAAACGGATGTTTAAATTGCACTGTTCACGCCTGATGAATTTCTCTTCGTACATTTCTTACTCTCAGTTTCTAGAAAGTCAACGTTTCCAAACTCACCTTCAGCGTGACGTCACGGCAGGAGACGTTCAAGAGCCGCAGCGTTCACTTGTGTTCGAAACGCAACGTTTCCAAACTCTCGCTGGGTTTTGTCCACGGTCCGTTCAAGAAGATGTTCTGTTCACCGCCCAGTTCGCTCATGACACATTTGCCACTGGCATCGGTGGCAGTGATGAGCACATGAAGCTTCCTGAAACAAAGAGGCCTTTACAGCCCACCGCTCCACAAAACGGTTCATTTCTGGAAGCTTCACTCTGAGCTGACGAGGGATCTGCTGCTGGAGTTCAGATGTGAAAGCCAAGTCATTAGAATACAACTGTAGTTGAATAAAACAAAAACAAAAGAACCACCATTGTGGCTAAATACCACCGTAATATACAACTTTCACTGAAACCCTGGACAATATAAAATGAAAATGTAATATTTTGTGTGGGACGCTGTCTCGTCACATCATAATATCTCAAAGTATTCCAGGCAGTAAAGGTTTTCCTCTTTTTTTTTTTTTTTGTGGGCTCCATTTCAAATACTTAACACTACACAGTTCCAGCTCAGCTCACAGCTCGGCTCCTCTCAGTTTGTTTCCACACAGGTGCTTTTTGTGACATAAACAATGTAGAACGTAGAGGAGATGGTGAGGTTGCAACCGTTTTTCTGGATGTGAAGGAGAGAAAAGAGATGGAGCAGGACACGATCTCACACATGGAACTCTGTCCGCGCTGCAGTCTCTCCATCCCTGAACAAACGTTCTAACCGGCCCAAAATCACTCTCCAATCTGCTCCCGACTTTTATTTTGAAAACCGATACATGAACTGAACCAGTCACGTGTCCTGTGTAATGCAGGCCTCCTTTGTCATTATTCAAGTGGTTTTCAGCGGAACCATACACACCTGGAAGCGGGTGTTCATCGGCTGGCCTCTGCCGTACTCGGTCGACGCCTCGAAGCACTCCTCGAAACTTCAGCCTCACACGTCCCATCACGAATCGGTGGTTTATGTTAGGACTGTCGTCAGGGGACGGTTACATAAGTGACATTTGCGGGGGTCATTTATCTAACACACCTCATCATGAGTTCTAGTTGAATTGACGTTCTGTTTGTTAAATGTGTGATCTCACAGACAAAATATAGCTTTAGATTTCTGTGTTTTTAAAAAACATAAAAATATGTGTTCATTCACTTCTCGTGGTCGTGAACCACCTCGGTGTTACATCCAATCACGAAGCCAAATTTGATGATCAGTGCAGTTTGCTCCTGTGAATGTTGGTGTCCATGACATCATTTGACTGAATTCATTTCAGGAGAAAGTACCTCTGAATCATTTGGAAGCAAACAACAAGCACCAGATTCACATGACGGCCCTCCACACCTCTTCCTACCTTCCTACTATGCCTCGGTCTAGTCGCATCAAGTAATTAACTCACCTAATCCACTTGAGGCTCGGTGACTTGGTTCTGCACACCGAGGGACTAAACCGCCTTCTGACCATTTGGAGGGAGCAACCCAGTGGAAACAGATGAACACATGAATCCCCAGTTGTGAGCTACAGGATGCCTTCTGGTGCTGCTGCTGCCATTCCTCTACCGACGACGACTGAGCCGGCTGACGCCCCGTTTTTAACCTGAACCTGGTGAGGATGAGACAGAGCAAATGTCAGCGTAAACACCTACAGCGTCAAAGAACCAAGAGCCGAACAGCTTGGGAAGAGGTGACCGGACAGAGGAGGTGAACACGTAAGTGGACTCCACGATTCTTTTTAAAGGTTTCAGTTGTAGGTTCCAAAAATCTCTCAGATAGATATGTGATATGTGTCAGGTGTTATCGCTGAACACATCTCCTGTCTAGATGAAACTGCTCAAAACACCTCCCATCTGTTCCTTTATGTGGGTCAAAGCAAGAAGAAGCTCTTAAATTCAGTGTCATTTCTTTCATTTGAGACCTGTCTAAAATTGTATTTTCTTAAGTCTCTGAGCGGCTCTGTGCTGTGGGGGTGTTCACTGCCTGCTTTCTTTTATAGATTCCTTAATTTAAGCCTTCGTAGAATTCAAACAAACGTCCTCACCTGCGGGATTTAGACCAGTCGCAAACATTAGGAGGTAACCTGCAGATAAAAAGATTAACGCAGCACAAAATAGAGCGTCTCCTGACGGCTGCTGCTGAACCACACTCGGCCTCTGAGTCGGATTGAAACGGGCCAAAACTGTGAACCTGAAATTCTACGCTCAGATGGGTCATTGGTAATCACGGTTCTTTGCTTTTGATGTCGGTTTTGTTTGGTGTTCCGAACAGGCACAGTCATGGGATGTGGCGTCACAAAGTCCAACCAGTTCCACAAACACTCTGGAAAAGGTAACCATGATTTTCTAGACACGTCCAAAGGAAGACCGACACATGTTGAGCGTTTTATCAGATTAAATGGTGTAAACGTTGTACAAATCAATCAATCACTCTTCAGGAAGCTGCGCCCATATTTATCTTGTTTACCTTGTTTTTGCTTGCCTGGCAAATTTGACCCCAATCTGCCCCCCGTGTGCATTCATGTACAATTCTTTCTTTCTTTCTGCTCCGCTGCATGCAGCCGTCACAAGTAAGATAAATATCTTCTGTCTCCTTTTTTCATCCTGTTGTCATCCGGTTTGATGGGAAACAGCTTTGGACCTAAAAATTCAACACAAACTCCAGTAGAAAGACACTTAAATGTTTGAATCCAGATATACGAGGGACAACATATTATTATTGTTGTTGTTGTTGTTGTTGTTATTGTTGTTTAATACAGTGTCTAAAAGGTGGGGAAGATTCCTATTAAGCCCTATTTCTTAGTAAAGACATCCACATAGGCAGTAACTGCATCCATAGATTTGTCAACATACACATCTGTTGGAGGAGGAATGTAGCTGCAGGGGTCAAACTTCAGTCACACGTCATGGAATGATTCAAACCGTGTGAGATCAATTCTCTGATCCTCTGGTCGTTCTGTTGCAGCCATACGGGCTGCGGTTCTGATCCAGCAATGGTACCGTCAGTACGTAGCCCGCACCGAGGCGAGAAGGAGGTACACCTGGCACATCTTCCAGTCCATCGAATACTCTGGAGAACAGGCTCAGATAAAGGTGAGAAATCGCAGGAGGTTCTCCTGTTTTTATACCTGGTGTTTGTATCAAGTAAGAATACCCAGATAACCCGAATAACGTGAATCTCTCCTCCTCCTGAAGCTATATAATTTCCTTGGCTACCTCATGGACAATTTCACACCGTCGAGCAATGAACGTAAGATTTCTGAAGGACTCGTCTGCAGATTCTTTCCATTTGTTTCCGTCTCTGAGAACCTCTTGTCCTTTGCAGGAAATCTGATTTCACACATCTTCAGGGAGAACGAGGTGTGTCGCGACGCCGAGTGGGAGAGGTACTTCTGCTACAAGAACATAGAGGTCCCAGAGATCTACTCAGGACCTCACCTCACCTTCCCTCTGACGGTGGAGCAGGCGGTCAGCCTGGTGGAGGCCTTCCGGAACAAGAAAGTAGGTTCATGATGAAAATGGTGAAAAATACCACAGCCCATGGGTAGCCCATCCTCAGATGAAAAATAAAATAAACCTGAACTGGCAAAATTTGTCACGTTCTTTGAAAAAAGGAAAATATATGA
Source organism: Aeoliscus strigatus (assembly GCA_901007665.1). Taxonomy (NCBI): domain Eukaryota; kingdom Metazoa; phylum Chordata; class Actinopteri; order Syngnathiformes; family Centriscidae; genus Aeoliscus; species Aeoliscus strigatus. Next base: position 19,419 of record CAAKHB010001927.1, on the reverse strand, counting down.
TGAGGAGTACATGAAGTAATCAGTTCACAGGCATCAGCTGTCCATCAGCATGGTGACTTGTCTGCTCGAACCTCTGCTTTGCTAAGAAGTCTCTCTCCCAGTAGCAGCTGCACTCGCGCTACGTCCTCCAGCTCCTCCTCGAGACGTGGAGACTGCTCCGGCTGCTGCCAAATATCAATCGTATCTCCACCTACCACAGCAAAGAGATCACGATCTGTGGTGAGTTTTCAGGGAAGGATGGCCGGACGTTTGGGAAAAGTTTGAGGAATCGACATGTTTCCTGTCTGCTGTGTTGTCAACCGGCATCCTTTCTGCCTTACAGGTGATTTACACGGGCAGCTGGACGACCTGCTGCTGATTTTCTATAAGGTTGGGATCATGCTACCTCAGGATTCCAGAGCCCTGATGTCAATTCATTTTTTGGGGGGGATTCGTTTGGTTTGATTTTCATGAAAGCAGAATTACAAACTTTCTTTGTTTACAAACTAAAACTGTTGTTGACATTGTTGACGTCACAGAATGGGATGCCATCCATGGAGAAGCCCTACGTGTTCAATGGAGACTTTGTGGACCGGGGCAGAGACTCCATCGAGATCCTCCTCATTCTGTTTTCGTTCCTGCTCATCTATCCCAGCGAAGTCCACCTCAACCGAGGAAACCACGAGGACCACATCATCAACCTCAGGTAAATACAAACCTGGTGAAAACCGGCGTGATCTACAGCTCTTAACAGTCGCTTCCTCCTTTGTGGCTTCTGTAGGTACGGCTTCACTAAGGAAGTGCTGACCAAATATAAGGTAGGTCCCTGTCGTTCCTGGCTGCTGGTAACTCCCCGTTCATTATTCAGAATGTCACCGACAAATTCACAGGAAAGCCCGACGTAGTTTGGTGCGACTCCTCATACATCACTGTCTGTACTCTGTCTTCCTGCTAAGAGGATTTAAGGTCATTAAACCAGATGAACGTAGGACAGCTGACTCTGTTGCTCAGCCTGCGATGAGTCGGAGAGGTCGTGGTGGTTGGGGACTGAGGGAGGCTGACATCTGAAACGTACCTTGGACAACAGGACGTCGTGAAAGTCATCAGATTGTGTGTGTTTTGTGCGGCCTCAAGTGTCCACGTAACATTTTAAGAAATAGAAACACAAAACACACACACACACAACAGAATGCAGCTCCATGCTTGAAATGCAGCCTTGGAAGTTCTTGAGCGTTGCGCTATGAGCAGAGACACAGATTTGAAAAAGAAGCAGAGGAAGTCACGTTGTGTCTCTGCTTCCCCCCAGATGCACGGCAAACGGATCCTCAAGTTGCTGCAGAAGATATTCAGCTGGTTGCCATTAGCGACAGTGATTGATCAGAAGGTTCTGGTCCTCCATGGAGGGATCTCTGACACCACCGACCTCGGCGTCCTCGCTCGAGTGGACAGACACAAAGTGAGGACGTTCACCTGGTCACGCGTTCAACCCCTGGACAGCGTGTGGATCAAACCTGACAAGTCGGTCTGTTTGTTTCCAGTACGTGTCAGCGCTGAGACCCCCGAAGAAAAGACATCGAAGCTCCACGGCGATATCTATCGACTCCGACGTGGACGATGAATGGTCCAACAACAAGTTCCTCCAGCGCCGGGCCTCCCTCACGTACCCTAAGCCTTTGGGCACCCGGGACAGCTTCCTGAACCGCTCGCTGCAGGACTTCTCCGACCGGATCAAAGTGAACATGGAGGATGAGCTGCAGATCCGCCCGCAGAAAGTGTCCAATTTTAACTTTGGGATCAACAAATCGGAGAAGGACGCGGCGCCGTGTGGGTCCTCTGACTCTGTCAGCAGCGACAGCGCCAACGAGGAGTGGAAGCAGGTGATGGATGGACCGTTGTTTGAGGTTCTGTAGGTCAGAGGTCATTTGTGTCGCAGCACCGAGTCAGTAATCAACACCCACCTGAGAGGAGGTGCTGCAGATTGCTGCCTTCTTAATCTGTCGTCCACTGCGTCATTAATCCCTCTGCCGTGATTTCAGTGACCTTTTTAAACTCCCCGTCACCCATTTAAGCACAAGCTGTTAACGTGCTCTAGCGACGTGGTTTCTTTTTTTTTCTTTCTTTGCATCAAATCAACAAATCAATGCGTCTCGTTTTAAGTGACTTTGACTACAAATTTGATAAATGTTTTTAGATTCTGGACCTGCTGTGGAGTGACCCCATGTCCCAGGAGGGCTGCATCCCCAACGAGCTGCGGGGGGGAGGCTGCTACTGGGGTCCTGACGTCACCGAGGACTTCCTGAACAGACACAACCTGCAGCTCATCATTCGCTCCCATGAGTGCAAACAAGACGGTTACGAGTTCTGCCACAACCGTAAGGTGCGTCTTCTCACCCCCCCACCCCACCCCCGGTCGGACGAGAAGGTCCGCGTGACAAACGTCAGGAGGGAAAGTGCAACCAAACGACAAGGACCCATACCTTCCTCCATCTCATGCAGATCCTCACGCTCTTCTCGGCCTCCAATTACTACGACGTGGGCAGCAACAGGGGGGCGTACATCAAGCTCGGCCCGGACATCGTGCCTTATGTGGTTCAGTACCAGGCCAGCAGCATGACCAGAGAGCTCACTGTGAGACAAAGGTGCTGATGCCAGGATCAGTTCACCCGCTGACTCCTGTCACGCTCGTTGGATTCACGTCTAATTGTAATATTCTAAGAGTCTAAGTCTAAGTCGTGATCAGGATATTGTCACATTTGATATTTTTTTCTTCATTCCCACTTGTTAACAACACGTAATGGTAAACAAACGTTCCAGTTTGCATGTGTGACATTCGAGGAGAACACTCAGACTGTGTCTAACTGCTTCCATTCCCTCATGTCACCTGCAGCGTGGGGCAAACCGAGCGTTCTGCCCTCCGAGTTCTGCGCGAGCAGCTGTTCTCGCACAAATCGGACCTCATCTGTGCCTTTAAGAAGTACGACAGCGAAAACACAGGTGAGTTTCACAAGGTGGATCAGGTTCTACTTCCCACAAGTGAACCCACCTGGTGTGTTCATTTCTCAAAGGACACATACAGTACCTGCCTGGAAAGAAATGTGAGCTGACATCTTTGTCTTTGCCACAGACCGTTACTGCGGAAGAAAAGTCCATCCCTGAGTTGTCAGTTTCACAGAAACTGGGTTTTTGTTTCATTTTGTTTTATTTGTATTCATGTTTTGTTTTAGAGTTACAAATGATTCCAACAGTCCCATAGAAGTCAAGGACATTGAGCACGCTGCCTCATTGGAGAATTACATCTGATGCAAACCTTCCTATGTCGTATTTGTAGTTTTGTTCTCAGGCAGCTGTGGCTCCATAAACAATGCATGATGAGTCGATGGACAATGAAGAACGGCCAACGACAGACTAAAGTCTCTTTCCCTGTAGGTCTGGTGTGTCTGAGGGACTGGGCCTCTGCGGTGGAGAGCGTGATGCACCTCGGCCTGCCCTGGAGAATGCTCCGTGGTCAACTTGTCACTTGTAAGACAAACAACGGCATGATCGACTACCACGAGTGGTTCAATGAGCTCGCCATCAAAGGACCCAACACGGATGTAAGGATGCAGCAGCGCTGTCGGGAACAGATGCCGCAAACATTTACACGTGTCTCACGTTCTCCTCGACCTTCTCCTCACACAGCACATTGACCAGAGTCTGCTGGAGACATTGTACCGCCATCACTCCACTCTGGAGACCATCTTCAGAATCGTAGACACTGACAACTCAGGTAGAACCATCAATTCATCGCAAGCAAAGGTCCATACCAACATCTCCGTCACATGGAGAGTCGGCGGTTAGAGGAGAGCCGGTCTGAGAGACTCAGTCGGTCTCAGAGGAGGTAGAAAGTGTGTCGCACACATAGAGACGACAACCAAGTTCATGCTCTAATAATCCTGCTGCAGCTTGTGAGAGGCCACAGTATTCAGAATCCTCTCAGTTAAGACGCAGATTAACCCACTGCTCCAGTGGTCCTGTCGTCATTCCTGACCTCACACTCCACTTTTGTCTTCCTTCTCTTCCTTTCTCTGCATTCCTTCATTCCTGCCCCGGCCTCTTTCAACCTCTGCAGGCTTCATCTCAATCGAGGATTTCCGGCAAACATGGAAGCTTCTCAGCGTCTACCTAAAGATGGAGATCACCGACGAGGCGATCTCCGACCTCGCGATCACCATCGACAGCAACCAGGACGGCAGCATCGACATCGACGAGTTCATGGAGGCCTTTCGCCTCACGGACAAGAAAAGTCGCCTGGAGAGAGGACGCAGCATGTTCATGGGTACGGCGCCGGACCTCACAAAGTTGGATGCCGACCCAAACATTTGAGCAGAGAGCGACCTGGTTCTCCACGCCAGTCAGACACGGGGGGGCGGAGGAAAGGGGGGGGCAAGCAGAGCAAGCTGCTTTAATGACGCACTTTAAGATGCTGCTGAGCAACCGCCGCGTGGATCACACAGGATTAGGACGCAGTCGAGATCAGGGCGTTTGGATGCTCTTCTCAAACAGAGACACTGTGAAGACGATTCTGTCTCACCAAGTTACCATGGTGATGAACTGTACAGACAGGAGACGACAAATAAAGACATCAAACTGAAGCATTCTTATGATTATTCATATAGTAATACTTGATACTGTACTTATGTAGCGTATTTTCACATCTTTCTTTACTTTAAAGGGCAGAAAACGTGTGAAAGAGGGAAACAAACACCTGATCACAAACTCAAAAACCCAAATTTACTCTAAAATCCATTTTCTGCTGCTTGTCTGGATCTGGATCCTGGTGGCAGCAGATGGTGACAACCGTCACCCAGGTGTAATCTAGAGTACATCCAGAGTCTTGTACGACCTAATATTTGTCGGTTGCTCTGTGTGGCCATGAAGGTTAACTGATATTGTCTCACTGGTTAATTTTAAATAAATAGATTAATGAATAAAGGAGCATTTACACTATGGTAGAAAAACTATTGGGCAGATGTCTCACATACACTCTGAGAAAACTTGACACAAAGCTAATGTAATACAAAAAAATACATCTTGTTTCTTGATATATATCTATATCTATCCATCGATACATATACATATACATATCGTATACACACACACACACACACAGATATATAGATGAACTACAAAGACCTAAATATTAAATGCACAAATTACCTGCAACATGTTGCTCGTGCCTTCGCAGTAGGAGCACTTGAACCTCTACTGCCGAAATGACCGAGTTTGTACTGATGATACTTTGTGTCGCTGCCAACTAACAGCAAAGTTAAAGGGTCGGTCCTCGTCTCAGTGGGGAGCAGAGACTCCGACCTCGTCCAGAACGGAGAAGTCAACTTCTATTTACTTCACTTGTAGGGTCCATGGCAGTCATTGTAGTTGTAGTTTATTTGATCGATTGTCATCGATAGCAGGGATGTTTTTGAATTGTAAACTATACAGAGTAATCATAAAAAAAGATGATTTTCTATTTTATGCTTCTTTTGCTTTAGCTCCTTTTGGTTGCACAGATGGCTCCAATCATCAACTGTGTTCATATCACCAGCAGGGGGCACAAAAGACCACTTCATCAGTTTGCTGTGGCTGTTTGTGGCCCCCATGTCTCCTAAAAGTAAATCTCCCAAAACCTCAGACAATATTTTATACACACACACACACACACACACACACACATTCTGCTAGTACTTCACAAGCTGCCAGTACTTCACTCTACAGAGTAAACTTGTACTAACACTTGAAGATGAAGCTACAGCTAGCAGATGGCTAGGTTAGCTG